>JAYMGJ010000213.1:0-70879 GCA_037178675.1 Scleroderma bovista | reverse complement strand
GACCCCTACGGGGGAGACGCCCGCCAAGGCCTCTCTCGCCACTACCCCCATCACGACGACGACTACAACCTCCACGACGACGGCTGCGGGGCCGTCGCCTGCGCAGGCACATCGCCAGACGGCCATTTTCCCAAGTATGGGCGGCAAGGATGCACATTCGTCGAGCGACAATCCTGCGTCGACGATCAAGGCCCGCAATGTTATGCAGTGGTTCAGACGCCGCAGTGGTGTCAAGCCAGATGTCGAGGATATGTCTGGTGTGGGCGACGTCAGTACCAGCACCAGCACCGCCAGCAAGGCGAGGAACGGCGAGCAGCCACAGCAGACGCGGCCCGCGCACGGCGATACCTCGTTCTCGTTCTCGAGAGCCGGATGGCGGTTCACGACGTCCTCGCTGGTCGCGTCAGCAGCCACAGGTGCAGGCTCGACGGGCAGCGCCGCCGCCGCTGCTGCGAAAGACGTGCTGCGGATCCACCATGGCGCGGTGGACCAGACGACGATTACGACGCGGCCGCCACCCGAGGTGATGAAGCGGATCTGCCAGGTGCTCGACGAGCTCGGTATGGAGTTCAAGGCGGAGAGCGAGTACAAGTACAGATGTGTGCGTGCGAAGAGGAAGAAGGCGGGGGGGTCGGTGGGGCTCGGGTTCAGTGGTGTGGTTGGCTCGAATGGGTTGGCGGCGTTTACGATGGTAGGGTCAGCTGCTTCGAATGGGGTGAGTGGACTGTATGTATGCGCGTGTATGCCAGTTTTTCTGATCGCGGGTGCGTGCGTGGCGTGTGTTGGTGCAGGTGGACAGGCGCGGACTGCCTGTTCCCTCGAACCCGTCTCCGGGTGGCATGCTCAAGGGCTTGTTGATGCGCAGACAGTCGTCGCAAGTTTCAGGCCCACCTGCTGCACCCGTGGATGTAGATGAGAATGCGCCCTCACCGACGGATGCGTCCCCGTCTGGAGCGAATGGCGGCGTCGAGCCTATCTATGGCGATACAACACAAGATGCAGGCGACGAAGTCCGCTTCTCGGTCGAGCTGACGCGTATAGACCGGCTCAAGGATACATATAGTTTGGATATCCGGCGTCTTAAAGGAAACTTGAGGAGCTACAAGTTCTTGTACGATACTATCAGAGAGTGCGTGTGGTTTCATTTGTGTTCTGTGAGCGGGGTTGCTGACGCTGTTTGTAGGAAAGCGGATTTGCAGAGAGAGAGATAGAGGAATTATGGGCGTGGGCACGTACTAAATAATCTGATCTCTCCTGCTGACTCTTTCCTTTTCTTCTTTTCTGTTCTCAGTCGCGTAATCTCATCGTGTTCTCGACTCACTCACTCACACATTCCCCCAATACCCTACCCAAGCTCTGTTTTTTTTTAATAATCCTTTCATTGTCCCCCATCGTTGGCGTCCGCTTGTCTGGACCCGGACGGCACCCCCCATGATGTTGCATATATATGTACATATACACTCGAATTGCTACTATGGGGTTCTAGTGTTATATTCCAAATCAAGCCTCATTGTCCATCGATTTGAGCTGTGCCATTATTTATTGGATTACCGTTTTTCTTTTTCTTTCCTCCCTCCATTGAGTGGAGTGTCATTCAAGCGTTCGCTCAGATATAAGCCCGCGGCGTTGTAAATGCTTTCCCCCTCCATTTATGCGACTTACGACTACATAGCTCACATGTATACAGAGCTCGTTCGTGGTCGGATCCCCAGTGATCGAGCTTCTCCTTCCATTCCATTCCAGATGTATATGCTACATTCCCCCCCACCCCCCACCCTTCTGTCAAAAATGATAAATACGTATGCATAGCACGATCATGTTTGTATGCTAAGTAGGCCTTACATGGACTTCGTACATATTTTTTACCCGCAGGGAATGGATAGTAACTTGTACATAGCTGGCTTATTGTCGCTGCGTGGCTGAATGGTTCGCTCTAATAAGCAACTGCCAACCGCAGGCCATCAGATGCATCATATGTCACTCCCACTTTGACCCCCTTTGTATTGCTATGCTGCCGCAACGGTCAACGGTCAACCACACCAATGACGAATGGCGATGGCATCAGGAGGCCCGCTCTGTCCAAGCTGTTTCAAAGTTGTTGATCGGTCTGTACTTTTATGCCAGTGGCCAATTGCTTTGGTTGGGCGGTTCTACTCGTACTACCCGGAACTTCTGTATGTTAACCCTGTTATCATTTGAAACATACTGTCAGTGGGCGCAGGCACCAGGACATGCCACCTGTGGGCGTCTACATACATACTCCGTTGTTGCAGTGCCTCCCAGCCCAGTACTGTGTAAACCATCCTTGGCACGTCGTCAGATCACGTACTTTGCATGATAATCGCTAACAGACGTTCTACAGGATGTTCCAAAGCCAGTGCCAGGTGAAGATGCACAGGATCTCGATGATCAATAAATCATTGTGACGCCCGTATGTCAATGGGCGCTCAGTTGTTTGCTGTGTGCCACTCAACTACATAGAAATGACACGCTTTATTCTTGTGGCTCTCCCATCACCGTCAGTTGTCCCTACTGAATCAAGGGTGTAAGCAGACAGACTTCGTTGTGAGTGCTGTTTGGTCATCAATAGGCTCCCTAAGCCAGAATCTCTTCGTAGAGGAGGATAGTCGCCCAGTCATCAACTTTCTTGCTTCTTAACGCATATAAGACGTCGACCAGTCAACAAGAATCAATCCGAATCCGACTCAAACACCACAACTACGTCTACTGTTGCATTCAAGTGTTCGTGTCTGATTTTTGGGTTGTCACCAATTTGGTAGAGAAGGTATGGATACCATTCCGCAGTTGTTGGTCACAATCCACTGAGAGTGACGCGCATGGGCCTCTATAGCATGCGCCTGATCAACGTGAAAGCCTTGCTTAAGGTGGAGGGACTGATGGCAAAGAAAAAGCGAGCGGACTGTCGAGTCAAGATCCTCCAGTTCTGCCATGGTGATGTCACAAAGTACGCGATCCTGTCCCATAGGTGGATCAGGCAAGAAGTGGATTATGACGAGATAGTCGAGCTCGCCAAGATGGACAACAAGAAGAGTGCCAAAATACGCCGGCGCGATGGCTATCGAAAGATTCTCGATAGCTGCAAGCAAGCTGAGAAGGATGGATACGAGTGGTTGTGGGCGGACACTTGCTGTATCGACAAGCGAAGCAGCGCAAAGCTGTCTGAGGCCATCAATTCAATGTACCGGTGGTATGAAAACGCCCAAGTATGCTATGCGTACCTCCACGACGTCCTCGACTCATCCTTTCCTGTTGCGCGTAACGATAAGAAGTATGCCAACGGCTGGCCAGAGTGGTTCTCGCGTGGGTGGACACTACAGGAGATGATAGCGCCAAGCAATCTCCAGTTTTTCAACAAAACATGGCAGGTCATCGGTGACAAGCGGACGCTGGCACGCACCTTGAAAAAAATCACTGGAGTCCCGCAGCATATACTGAGGGATGGACTTTATGGAGACCGTCCGTGCATTGCTCAAATCATGTCATGGGCGGCCAATCGGACGACGACTCGAGTCGAGGACAGAGCTTATTCTCTGATGGGTCTGCTGGGCGTGAATATGCCGATGTTGTATGGAGAGGGGAAGAAAGCATTCCACCGTCTTCAGCTGGAGATCATCCGCACGTCAAATGACCAGAGCATCTTTGCATGGAGTTGGGACAAAGAAGTGCGGACTGGCAACATACTTGCAGACGACCCAAGTGTCTTCCGCTGCTGTTCTGCCATGGAGTTGATGGACCCTGATGAATTCATCGAATCTTGCTCAAAGTTCATGCCAGAAGGATACCTGCGCTCTATCAAGAAAGATCAACTTGACACCTTCCCCATCACGAATCACGGCATCCAGATCTGGCTGTTCCTCTGTCCGATACCTGGCTCTCGCTCAGTCTTCCGAACCTTGCTGCCATGTCGCCCTTATCCATCAAGTCTACCAGTGTCCATTGAGTTATGCTTGTGGAAATCCAATTACTATCGATATGCGCATCTGCTAGAGTTTCGTCCAAAGAGGATTTTACAGTTCCGTCAAATCTATCTCAGATATCAAGACACGTCGCACCTCAATGCCGCATTCGTAATCGATGACAGCGCGACCACCAAGAATGGCTTCACCTTGTTGAGAAAGTAAGTGCTTAGTCATCAACAGCACGTGACTTCTCTAGAGCCTTGACACGTGATGTGTCTGGACTCGTCAACTTCCATGTGATACTTCTGTCACATGACCGGTTATCAAAGTACCGACTAACCGGAGTCATATCTCTTATCTATGACATCATCAAGATAAGAAGAGATAACGTTCCTTCTAGAACGTTCCTATGAGGTCAATCTAGACCGTTTCTTATCTCTTATCTTACCTATGACTCACTGTGGTGTTCTACGAGTTTCTACGAGTTTCCACAGGATACTATGTTAGGAAGGTACTTATCTGCCTGTCCGTTTATGGACTCTTATGGCCACTCTACTTTACATGGTCTGTGCGCAGCTCAGACGTATAAATACTCTTATGCTTTTAGTAGCACAGTAGGATTTTACCCACCTGTTTTATCCTCTGTTGTTATCAACAAACTCTCAAACCACCTTCGGTTATTACTCCGAGTTAGAACCGTCTACCCAAGTGAGTTAAAGACTTCATATCATTTGTGTAGAGCCCGCTGCGTAGTGTCCACTCTCTCCTATTGTGGACATTGCCTCCCGATAGGTTATGAGCCCTGTCTAGGCGACCTCCTGTGACGTCGTTATTCTCGTCGGCCAACGAGAAGATGGATAGGAACGCCGAAGACCGGTTCACTTGGAGATTATTCCTTTGTGTCATGCAGTTTCTACTTGCCAGACGTGGTGTGCAGGCTTTTCTGTACCCACATCCTGTTATCTCAGCAGAGCTTTGCTTTGCCGCCTTTTTGATTGCTTTCTTCACGTTAGTCGTTGAGATGAATCAGACTCCAGATGGACGTCGGTTCATTGTTCAGGCTAGCACTGGAGATAGGCAGGGTCGATGGACTGTAACCCTTGAGAGAGAACGATTTCTTCGTTCAAATCAGGAGTTATCAGCCATTGAGCGTCAAGCTGCGGAGGCTCGGCGTAGAATTGAAGGACCCATTGTTGTTCCAACAATGTCGGAATTTCTTGAGAGACATCTCCGCGAACAGCGAGACGAGTTTCTCTCGAGACATCCGAGAAATGGCGAATACTCACCATCTCCGAGATATTATGCTCGTCTTGCAGCTAACGAGACTTTAGTTCTCGATAATGATGGTATCCCCTATGGGGGAAATCCTCCTGCATATGAAAGACTTGAGCTCTCGTCGAGATCGGGTATTTCTAATAGTCAGATTGTTCAGTCTTTGCCTTCCCCTGGTCATACTAGAGGCGAGTTTATAGGCTTGACTGACAATTCTAACAGGTCCTATTCAATTCAATATCAGGTAATTCCTTCTAGGCCACCTCCTACCTATATCGACTCTACCGCCAATCAAACACAAGATGTCATCGTCTACCCCCGTTCCCAGTCTCGACACCATCTTAACCGAAGAAGCTCTACGCCTACTCTTGGAACCAGTGCGCGACTCAGTCGAACGAGAGGAGCGGCTCCAATCGCTTTACATCGGACCCGCTCGGACTCACCAGTCAGTTTCCCCCTGTTCGATTCCAACCACTAGGGGAAATCCTTCGACTAGTATGGGCCTCTATACGCCCACTCGCTCCAGGGCCCTTACCCCCGGTCCTGAGCTCTTCGTACCCAAGCAGTACGAACGAGAAGGCTCTATCCTTAGCACTGATCCAGATTTTGATCCAAACGATCATTGGCATGATCCTCTCTTGGATCCTCGTTATCTAGCTTTCATCCTTCGGTCGGTGTACCATCAAGTCCGGGATCCTATTCCAAATTTCCCTTCACAGATCGTGATACCAGTGGAGCGTCTTGTCCCTCTACCCTGGTATGATTATCCCGATCCTGTTATCCACCTCGAAGACTACGTCGTTCAGTGTACTGAACAAGAGGTTTCTGTTCAAGCAACTCCCTTCCGTGCAGATCATACTGGCTGCATTCTCGGCTTCAGTCCTACCGTTGCCGACCTCTTTCCCACTGGCCAGGGTGATATTTTCTCCATGTTCTTCCTCAAAGAAGACATGTGTTACCCTTGGCTACGGAGTATAGGGTATAACGTTGCTCGAAACAAATCACGCTTCAAGCAAGCGTGGTTGAGGGGAGAAATAGATTTTGGAGTTCAGTTCCCCGGAAAATTCTTTCGCTCTTTATCGTCGATTCAGCAGAAGTTTGCTAAATTTGTCATAGACGTTACCGACTATGTCATTAACCCGGCGGCAGGAAAAATTGCTGTATGCAATAGAGAAGCGCTTGCTTCTTACCTCGCCTTGGGTGTCGACGACCACGGCGACTGGATTCTTGGCCAAGATTTTTGGCAATATTTTACAGATTCGCGCAGTCCCAGTGTACCCCATGCCTCTTTCCTCTCCCGTACCTTACGTCCGAGACGCCTTTGAGTATCTTTCTGTTATTCAGATAAACAAAACTCTTCATCGTCGTTTTGATTACACTTCTTTTCAGACTCTTCTCCTCTTTTGTACTACAACCAGTCCAGAGGACTTGGCACAACTTCGACTCACTTCCTATATTCCTTTTGTACGAATACCACTCGAGATTCAGGTTGCCAGTTACGTCAAAAATCCTTTTACTTCTTGCGCGTTGATTTCTTTGTCTTGTTACATGAATAGTTTTGCGGAATTCCTAGGCACTGCCACGGAGATACCCAATCCGCACTACTTTCCAGAACTAGACTTTGAAAGCGCAGAAGAAATGGAGTGGCAACAATCAGTGGGTTACCATGGAGTCGAGTATTTGTCAAAAGAGGGTCAACGAAAAGAAAATCGACGAGATCGGACGAGTATGCGGAGATTTGAAAGAAGAGCTAGGGATAGAGACAGACGTCTCATGGGACTTTTGCCACCGCGCAGAGCACCGGGAACTCACAACGGGAAACATCGTAGGCAGACGACATCACGACAATTTCGATCACCATCCCCACAGGCTTGGATAAATCCAAATCCTCAAAATGCTTATGGTTCTATTCCAAATGGAGAAAACATGATCGCTGACCTATTTTTCTTTTCCTCTTTGCTGTAGAATGTCGACCAAAGATCTCTCCACCTATGTCCCGATTTTCGATGGAACAAACTACAAGGAGTGGTATGACAAGTTGGAGGCATTCGCGATGGCGATGAAATGCGATGGACCCATGACCACTGATAGAGCTACAGTCCCTGCAGCAGAACGCGATGCTTTTGACGTAATTGATCGTCAAATGCGAGGCATGATACGTCTCCGCCTCGGAGCAACCTATCAGTCTCATGTAGGTGCTACCGCCAGAGCGACGTTGACGGCACTGAAAACCGCTTTTGGTACTCCTGGGAGAGTTGGTGCGCTCGTTGAGCTGCGTTCTTTGTTTCAGCATCGCATGAAACCCAACGCTAATCCCATCCATGAGGCCAATAACCTCATTCAGTGCGCTGCCCGCCTTTCTACGGCGGGATATGCCCTCGCAGACGGACTTATCGCTTTGGCCATTCTTATGGCTTTACCTTCCGATTGGGAGAACTTAGTATCTACACTATGTTCTACTCTCGACGACGCTGGTTTCACAGTTGCCGCAGTCACTGCCCAGATTCATCGCGAGTATATGTGAAGGCAGGCGAGTCGTGGCAGGTCGACTATCTCTTTACAAGATCGACTATCAGAGCGAACTTCTATCGCTGCTGAGTATTCAGACGCCACTCTTATAACGCGTCTCACAAATGTGAAACCTGCTGTTCGTCCTTCTTACCAGGGAAGCAACCGAGGAGGAAAAGGCAAGCAACCTGTTCGCGATGGACAGCGCAGCCAGTACCCGCGCTGTGTATTCCAGGGATGTCGTCGGAATCATTTTCCGGCTGAGTTTTGTCCCATTGGTCGTCAGAGAATTTTCTACGATCAAGGAGGCAAACAGATTTGCTGCCAACCTCAAGTCCAATCTCCTCCAACTGGAGGATCGAGTAACAATCATCGCGGGGTCCCTAATCGTGGTCGTGGAGGAAAAAGAGGAGGACGAGGAAGGGGGAAAGGCCGAGGAGGAGGTGGAACTCATGTTGTCTTTGATGAGTCCCTCCAATATTATGACCAACCTGACTATGAGGAGTTTCAGGATTATACAGCCATGATGGTCGATCAACCAGCCACCTCGGGTATTGCCGAGATTCCCGTTTCTCCAACTGTCGAAAGTCTCGATGCACAGTTGGATGAGTATAACGCGGAGAGACCCATGGCTCCTTTTTCTGAGGAAGCCGTGAGGGCGATGTGGGCTGATGAATCAATGGGGCCTTCAAGTTTTGATGATGTCATCGAAACTTATGAACAAGAGGCCACCTATGATTTTGATCGTACCTGTGCGTTAATCCATGTCCCTAGGATTCCAACACAAGAGTCTGACGTCCCTCTCCTATTCTCCCATCCAGAAACTGAGGTTTCTCGGAATGATTGGGAAGAGATAGAGGATGAGGACTTTGTACGTCTAGTGCGACGCGAGGACGTTTTATGTCCAGGAAGCTCCTTGTGTAATCGTTTTTGGAATCATGGAGGACAACTCCCTTATATGGATGAACATGGCAATATTCGCCTTGATTCAATGAGTTCTGACGTGTTCTTCTTAAATCGTACTTTTGAAGGTCACACAGAGATCGTACGGAATTTTCGAATTCCACGAGCACTTGTTGTTGGATGGTCATTCCTTGGTTTCCCTGCTGAAGTCCACTTTTACAGTGGAGAAGTGGATTGTGATTTGTGCAATGCCTCACACCCACATTTTAGCTTTCGTCGAGCACCTCATAGCGAATCAGACGAAGCCATTCAAATGGCTGTTGATATCGCAAAACGGAACCGTTTTCCACCTCGCCGCCCAACTATACCAACATCCTCGTTCCTGACAAATCGAGACGCTGAGTGTATTCTTTGTCATTCTTCATGCTCCTCCACTCTCTGTCTAGATTGTGGACGGAAACAAAAAGATGGAAGTACTCTGATTCTTTTGGATTCAGGAGCATCGCGACATTGTACTCCTCATTTCGAGGATTTTATTTCCTATAAGCCGTATGGAGTTTCGAAGTTCTCGACTACTGCGGAAAAAGATACATTTGTGGAGAAGCTCGGTCTCGGGACCGTTCTAATGCTTCACCACAGCAAGATCATTCGACTAACGGACGTTGAGTATTGTCCGTCTGTTACATGTCGATTGATTTCTACTGGGCAGCTCGTGGGTCAAGGTTATTCCCTGAGCACCACTGCCTCTGGCACAAGGCTTTTTGCACCTAATGGTGACTTATATTTGCGGTCGGACCCGATAGCAAGTATAGGGCCTCTTCACTATGTTCGTGTACTTTTGCAGTGCATAGATGAAAAGGTACAAATCATTAGTTCGAAGAAAGATGAGTATCTTCTTTGGCATCATCGTATGGGTCATCCTTCGAAGAATGCCGTTAAACATTTGCATAGTGCATCTAGGAATTTTAAAGCTATTGCTATTCCTACCGACCTAGCTCCTTGTTCTGGATGTGTCGCCGGGAAGATGGCTGAGAAACCTTTCGCTATCTCATACTCCCGTGCCACGAAACCTCTGGAACTTGTCCATTCGGATCTCTGCGAGTTTCCTGTTTTGTCCTATTATCGTTGTCGCTATGTTGTGACTTTCGTTGATGATTATTCTGCTTTCGCATGCGTTTATCCTCTTGCTGCGAAATCCGACACCTTCCGCGTCTTTCAGGAGTTCAAGGTCTGGGCTGAGAATTCGCTCGGGACGCGACTCCTTCGTTTGCGTTCGGATCGTGGGGGAGAATTTAGGACGAATGAGTTTTCTGCCTTCATGCGCCAGTCGGGCATTGAGCAGCAGTTTTCTTCGCCTGATACTCCTCAGCAGAATGGTCGTGCTGAACGGTTTAATCGGACTATGGTTGAAAAGGAAGAGGCTATGCGACATTCTGCTTGCCTTCCATCAAACCTTTGGCAACATGCTCTGGAAACTTCCGTCCATGTTTACAATCGCCAACCCTTTCGCAGATCCCTTTGGAAAACTCCTGTTGAGCTATGGAAAGGCAAAGTACCGGATGTATCTTACTTCCGTGTCTTTGGTTGCCTTGCTTATGTATTCATCAAAAAGGACCAACGCAATAAACTCGAACCAAAATCTCGTCCTATGATATTTCTAGGTTACGAATCTGGATCGAAGGCGTATAGGTTCCTGGATGAAGGAAGAATCGTCGTATCCGCGAATGCGATATTCGATGAAACCATCTTTCCTCGATGTGTAAAAAGGATCGAATTACCACGTCAAAATGAAGTTAGCCGTGAAAACCACGATGAAGAGGATCACGAAAGTGACTTGGGGGTCGCTCCTCCAATCATTAGTAGTGAATCAAATATTCCCTACTCGTCCACATACGATCCGCCACAAACGAGTGCGCAGGATAATGATGAGCCACCAGTTATACCTTCTGGAAGTAGTGCTCACCCTACTAGGATTCCACCAGCGGTAAAGGGTACTGTTTCTACCCCTAAACCGACTATGGAGAGAGAAAGGTTCAAACCATATCCTGATCCATCCGTCCCTAGACGATCTGGTCGAGTCAGAGTCGTACCGACAAGACCTGATAATGTCTATGGTGAGAATGCACATCCTGTAGAGGCTGAGAAACTCGCCGAAGCAGAGAGTAATAAAGTGCAGGAGGATCAAATGACCTTAGGATTTGGGACTCAAGGAGAGAGTCATGACCTTGTGGATTTACATCGCTTACATCATGAGTTCGGTTCAGATTTCTTGAACTTTCTGATGTCAAAAGCTGAAACCCCCACTCCACGGATTCCAGTACAGTATAGGGATATTTTGAGATTACCAGCCGATGAAAAGAAGGCTTGGGATAGTGCTTGTCAAGACGAAATTGACGCACTTTGGAAGCGCCAAGTCTGGTCGCTAACCAATCTTCCTCCGAATCGTAAACCAGTTAAGTGTCGCTGGGTTTTTGCCGTAAAATCTGACGGTCGCAAACGTGCACGTCTAGTGGCAAAAGGTTTTTCACAGGAATACGGAGTGGATTACGAAGATGTATTTTCACCCGTTGCAAGATTCGAGTCTGTTCGAATTATTCTTGCCCTGGCTGCGCAGAACGCTTGGAGTCTTCAAGCTTTGGACGTTAAAACTGCCTTCCTATATGGTAACCTCGAAGAGGAGATCTATATGGATCAGCCAGAAGGCTTTATCAAGAAGGGAAGAGATGAGAAGAAAGTTTACCGTCTCTTGAAAGCTCTTTATGGTTTGAAGCAAGCCGCTTTAGTGTGGAATATCGAGCTTCACAAGTCCCTTCAACGATTAGGCTTCACCCGCGTCGTTTCTGATGCAGGGATTTATGTTCACCATGGAGTAACTGGGAACAAAAAGGTCAAAGTTCTTCTCATCCTGATCATCTACGTTGATGATGTTCTCTTTACTGGCTCTGACCAGAAATATCTTGGGATGATGAAAGAGAAGTTTATGAAGGTCTGGGAATGCCGCGACCTTGGGGCTGCAAAGGAGTATCTTGGGATGAAAATCCAGCGAAACCCATCGACAGGTTCTTTAATCGTTGATCAGGTGGAGTATCTGGACAAGATTCTCAAACGCTTCGATATGCAAGATTGTAATCCTGCAAATACCCCACTTCCAGAGAAGTATGATCCAGTAGCGAGTATGGGGGAGTCTACTCCCAAATTACGCTCACAATATCAGTCTGTGATAGGATCTCTTCTCTATCTTATGCTCGGAACGAGACCTGACATTGCGTTTGCTGTCATCAAAATGTCTCAGTTCTCTGCGAGTCCAACAGAGGATCATCTTAATCATGCCAAGTATATCTTTCGCTATCTTCGAGCGAATAGAGAATGTGGCATTGAGTTTAAAAGAGATCACTCGTTGCGAGTTGAAGGGTATGTCGATGCCGATTGGGCATCTGACAGAAATGACCGGAAATCCTGTACTGGTTTTACCGTGTTGTTTAATACCTCTCCAGTTTCCTGGGTTAGCCGGAAACAGAAGACCGTTGCCACTTCAGCGACTGAAGCTGAGTACATGGCTCTTTCTGACGCTGCGAAACAGATATGTTGGATCAAGTCTTTACTTGAGGAGTTGTCTTTTGACATTCCACCTGTCGTTCTCTACGAGGACAATATGGGCTCCATATTCTTAGCGCAAAACCCCGCGCAAGAGAGACGAACGAAACATATCGATATTCGTCATCATTTTATTCGTGAATGCGTTCAAGAAAGAAAGGTCATTCAATTACGACATATCTCTACTGATAAACAGTTAGCAGATGTCTTTACTAAAGCCCTTGGCAAAGTCAAGTTCCAGGGTTTTAAGAGTTTTCTTGTTACCGACTTGACACGTCTCAAGTCTGGGGGAGTGTTGAGAAAGTAAGTGCTTAGTCATCAACAGCACGTGACTTCTCTAGAGCCTTGACACGTGATGTGTCTGGACTCGTCAACTTCCATGTGATACTTCTGTCACATGACCGGTTATCAAAGTACCGACTAACCGGAGTCATATCTCTTATCTATGACATCATCAAGATAAGAAGAGATAACGTTCCTTCTAGAACGTTCCTATGAGGTCAATCTAGACCGTTTCTTATCTCTTATCTTACCTATGACTCACTGTGGTGTTCTACGAGTTTCTATGAGTTTCCACAGGATACTATGTTAGGAAGGTACTTATCTGCCTGTCCATTTATGGACTCTTATGGCCACTCTACTTTACATGGTCTGTGCGCAGCTCAGACGTATAAATACTCTTATGCTTTTAGTAGCACAGTAGGATTTTACCCACCTGTTTTATCCTCTGTTGTTATCAACAAACTCTCAAACCACCTTCGGTTATTACTCCGAGTTAGAACCGTCTACCCAAGTGAGTTAAAGACTTCATATCATTTGTGTAGAGCCCGCTGCGTAGTGTCCACTCTCTCCTATTGTGGACATTGCCTCCCGATACACCTGCCACGGTGCATACCCAGCGAAATTCACAGGAAATACGTTCACTTTGACTAGCACCGATTCTCTTTGCGTCAAAGTCTATTCTAATAACCAAACTGGTCATTGCTTTGCAGTGGGCTTCGGACAATGTTTTGGCAAGGACTGGATACATGTCGTTTCTGATGAATCTGGCATGTGGGTCTCTTCCTTGATGAAATATGCCCAGGTGGAATACCCCAAAATGCTAGCCAGAGCACCAGAGCATGCGCAATCCATGGATAAGGTGCGTTCTGGAGCTGGATGCTGTGGCCGGGTCTGCATTATGCAAACCCGTCTCCGTCAATTGACCCTGCGTACTTCTTGTGTCATGTGGAAGAGCTCAAGAAAGAATGGTGTTAAGTTTGAGGTATTTCGGGATCCTGCTCTTGGTAATGTATCAGGTGAATGGACAGGCTTCGATGTTGATGTGGGTGGAATCTTCCCTGTGTCTGAGCATTACTTACATATCAGCATTGGCATTACTGTTCATAGAAAGCAGATGATCCCAGCTGTGACTGGCGGGCTCTCATGATACGCGATTATCCAACGAAGGCATGGGATATCTGTGAGCTAGATGTCGACGGGGTCTCCATGAAATTCTCAAAAGCACCCAAAGGTATAAAGGTAAGTACACATATTTTTCTTACTTTGCTCGAGTCTTATGGGAACAGCTGGGGGACTATGGTCGCTTTACGGACTGCAAGGACTTCTGCTGCGAAGGAAACATCCTTGCTGAACCCAAGTCTCTTCCTTTACAGAAGAACATTACCCCAAGGAAGCATGAGGTATCTGCAAGGGGTGGTACCAATCATGGACCTAGTAGCGACTATGTTTTGGCTGACTCGGACGTGCACGCTTCTATCACATTGTACAAACCACTTTGCCTGTCGCTTCCAAATAACGACAACGTCAAAACGCTGTTGACTTCCCTCTCTCCTCGATCGACCAATAGATATCTTGTCACAAGGGTCATACAATGTCCTCCTGGACCCGGCTCACGCAGAAGCAATGTCACTACATCTCTTTGCACTTTTGCAAAGCCCTTTATTTGGAGAGAGAGAGAAAATTCTATCGCTACAAGGCCATAGGACTGTAACATATATGGAACTATGGTGATTATTTGTAGGGCATCCATGTAGAGGGCATGTGTTGTGTAAACAGGTTGGCCCAACGGTATATTTAGCGCTTCAATGCCGCCTTTGGCCCTTTGGTGTCTGAAGTGATAAGATCCTGAGACGTTCTTGAGGATATGGTGTTGGTTTTCATAAGATGGGCAGGTAGCTATGTAGGATGTGGTCTTGCGATTCGATGGCACAGGGTGTATGGAGCAATATGCACTTGGGCGTTGGAGTGGGTTGCGCCCATGACTGGATGAGTTGTTGACGAGATTTCTTGTGGATAGCCACCTGTCGTGATCTCTGTCACCGCTTTTGCGTCCACTCATTCGTTTCTGATGATATTGTTATGTCCGGGCCCCCATGTAATTTTGATGTGGTGGTGGATCGAGGAAGGAGACGGATGAGCAAGTAGGTGTGGAAGTTCAATTGGGTGGGACAATATGACTGCCTACGCTGTCCTCGAGCCAATGAGAACGCATGGCTCTAAGAACGTGCTCTTACTGCCGTCGTCCTCCGAACTGGATCAAAGGTGTAAGCAGACGAACTTCACTGTGAGTGCCAATCAATCATCACCTATCTTGCTTCTTAACGCATACAAGACGTCCGTCGTCGGCTCGCCAAACAGGATCAATTCAAGTGAAACACCACAACTACACCTACTGTTCCGTTCGAGCATTTGTGTCCAATTTTTTGGTTGTCACCAATTCAGTAAGGGAGGTATGGACGCCATTCCATGTACAGTTTTTTGTCACAATCTAAGCATGGACCTCTACAGCATGCGTCTGATCAACGTGAAAGCCTTGAAAGGGAGGAGTTGATGGACAAGAGAAAGCGAGTAGACTTCCGAGTCAAAGTCCTCGACTTCTGCGATGATCAAGTCACAGAGTACGCGATCCTGTCCCATCGGTGGATCGGGCAAGAAGTGGAATATGATGAGATAGTCGAGCTCGCCAAGATGGACAAGGAGAAGAGGGACGAAATACGTCAGCGCAATGGCTATCGAAAGATTCTCGATAGCTGCAAGCAGGCGAAGCGGGACGGATACAAGTGGTTGTGGGTGGACACTTGCTGTATCGACAAGCGAAGCAGTGCAGAGCTACTATCTGAGGCCATCAATTCCATGTACCGCTAGTATGAAAACGCCCAAGTATGCTATGCGTACCTCCACGATGTCCTCGACTCATCCTTTCCTGTTGAGCCTGACAATGAGAGGTATGCCAACAGATGGCCGGAGTGGTTCTCGCGTGGGTGGACGCTACAAGAGATGATAGCGCCAAGCAGTGTCCAGTTTTTCAACAAAAAATGGCAGGCCATCGGTGACAAGAGGGCGCTTGCACACACCTTAAAAACCATTACTGGAGTCCCGGAGCATATACTGACAGATGGATTTTACGGAGACCGTCCGTGCGTTGCTCAAATCATGTCGTGGGCGGCCAATCGGACGACGACTCGAGTCGAGGACAGAGCTTATTCTCTGATGGGTCTTCTGGACGTGAATATGCCGATGTTGTACGGAGAGGGGAAGAAAGCTTTTCACCGACTTCAGCTGGAGATCATTCGCACATCAAACGACCAGAGTATCTTCGCATGGAGTTGGGACAGAAAAAAAGTGCGGACTGGCTACTCTCTCCCACCGCTGGGGATCGGACGAACCGGTGCTCCGTGATGTCCAGGGTCAAGTTACCTATAATATGGAGTTCCCACATGGCATCATAAAGCTTCAATCATTCTGTGCAGAGGCTAGCGAACGTGGCTACAGGTGGGCATGGAGCGACACGTGTTGCATCGACAAAGAGAGCAGTGCAGAGTTGCAGGAAGCCATCGGATCCATGTTTGTGTGGTACCGGCGGTCGGCTGTGACGATCGTGCATCTTGCTGATGAGTTTCGGATGGTGGTGCACTTTCTAATAGTGTTTGGTTCAAACGAGGCTGGACGCTTCAAGAGCTGTACATTGGCCCACGTGCCATGTTGTTCTTCACACAAGACTGGTCGCCGTACGGGGAGTGTAGTTCCTCGAATCACAAAGAGGATACTAGCATTGTGCTTGCCGAGCTGGAAAAGGTGACCAACATTCCAAGAAGTTATCTCACAAACTTCCGTCCAGGAATGGATCATGATGATGCACGATCAAGGCTCCAGTGGGCGTCCACTCGCTACACCACTCGCCCAGAGGACATGGCTTATTCGTTGTTTGGTGTGTTCGATGTTCACCTCCCTATCCTGTATGGGGAATCCGCAGAGCGCGCCCTCGGACGACTTCTCACCGAAATCATATCAAGGTCAGGGGATATTTCGGTTCTTGAATGGGTCGGAGAGGCATCATCATTCCATAGCTGTTTCCCCACGCACATCAATGTTTATCGAACCCTCCCTTTTCCGTCTTCATATGCTGATCAAATTCAGTCATCGATGCCTAACGTCCACGAACTCGTGTCCCCCTCCCAATCACTGGATGCGCTGTTTACTTCGCTTTCGAAGTTGGATCGCCCGCATTTTATTGGTCAGACACTTAAGCTACCATGCATCGTCCATCGCGTCACAGCGATCCACCCAAAACCTAGTACTCCCAGTGATGTTTATACCATTCAGGCAGAGGGCCTAACGCAGATCGCATTGAAGAACAAGTTCAAGAATGATCCGCTCTCTACATTCACATATGTTCTCATTAGGCCATGGTACTCAAAGTTGCTCCCCTCATCTACTGTAGCCGACACTTCGGCTTCTGAACAGTCGGCCATGACGCTGGACAAGTCATTTCATGCGCTTCTATTAGAAGAGTTGTCTCAAAACGAGTACCGCAGGATCGCCTCCTCTTCTACTATCATTGCTCGTGCTGCAGGTGCTGCAGGTATCTTCGGCAGCAGTGTTCAGACCCTTAATATACTTTAAGATGGTAGGTTCTGCTGAACTATCTTTCCATACAGCTGCTCATGTACGGCCAATGCAGGGGATCATGTTGGTAGCAGCAGAAAGTAGCATGTTGGGTTCATCAAATTCTATTATTCATGCGATGTTCTCTGCAGTATGACAGTGGGAATGCATGGTTTGTGTATTGATTGGTTTGTTTTAAGTATGTTGCAGTTTCCAGACACTTGCAGCTTGCGATGCGGCGGCGGGTCGCGCATCTGCAGATCTAGTACGCATATATGCTCAGGCAAGACGACCTTGGCCATAGCATCTTTGCTGACCTCGGGTCGCTTCCTTTCAAGGATGGCATTGCCCCAAGCAGCACGGGGTATCTCAAAAGGGTGTGTACCGGAGAGAGAGCGACCGCGTTTTGGCCCTCTTGAACGAGTAGGTTTTGATCGAATTGTACAAACCACTTTGCCTGTCACTTCCAAACGACGACGTCAAAACGGTGTAGTATGTTCGTCTGTCCGTCTATTGCTCACGTCTCACGTATATCATATCCGGCACTGGAATCTATCTGAAGCAAGCTGGCTTGTGTGAGGAATGCATGCTACCTAGGGCACTTGTACGCACGCTCAGACTCTAGCGGAGCTCGTGACTGCGTGCACAGTATATATGGGTTCGTTGGACCCGGGGAATCTGTGCCACTCAGTCCACAGCAGCCATTTGAGAACTCTCCCGCCGTGATCTTCGTACAGCATACCACATGCAATCCATCCTTCTGAATGGGCAGTCACAAAGGACATTACTCTTACGTGTTCCTTCCATGGGCTTATCATGACAGCAGCTTGAGACGGCAGTCGCGAATGCTCCAGCGATATGCTCAAAACCAACACCCATGTCGGCGTTGCCAATGGTGCAACCACCCCACCTGTGTGTTACGTCCTGTTGCTTAAAGGCGACGATAGAATCACGCACCGAGGAACAACCCGCGGTGCCTACAGGGAAGTGAGTGCGCGGAGTGCGGAATTTTCTTCGATTCGCAAAATAAGTCCAGGGGGGACGGTGGAAAAACGAGAATCCCCACCGTTCGCAGGGAAGACGCAAACTGTCAACCAGGAATGACTGTCTTCCATCGAGTCTTTGGTCTGCCTAGGGAGACTAGTATTCCCCTGTGCACGACTGGAAGTAGATATTGATGTGACAACAGTCCTTCACCCCGATTATGATATGGCGCCCACCATTACCACCTCCACCGACCATGGCTTGACTACGACGACCACGTATCTCATTTACGTCAACGATCCTTGACCACAGGCAGCTACAGATAAGTACCTATCTTTCACAGCACTCGCGCAAGCCATCCTGCTTCGAAGGCATGTAATGGACGTGCCACTCAGTCCGACGAAGGGAAGGGCTTTGTATTGTACTCTACCTAATGGATGATGCCACTGGGCAGAGTAAGTAACAAGGGTGAACTGAGTAAAGAATGTCATACTTACCTCCGTCGGACGAAGAGAACGACTGAGGAAAGATTCTAGTAGTCTCGATTCCAGATCTTGTGCTGTCAGTCATATGAGCTACCGAAGAGTAAGAGAAATGCACAAGGGATCGAAGTATGCATTTCCTCTGGCACGTTCGATGGGATCAAGGTGTTGCATGGCACGCAGACTCGAACGGAAATAGCGGAAGTAGAAATGAAGCACAGCCTCAGGAGCGCTTGACTAGCAGGAAAGGTTGGAATACGACTGCCTGTGCTCCTGCGCTGTCCTCAAGCCAATGTCAACGCATACGCATGGCTCTCAAAAACGTGCTGTTACTGCGAACGCCAGCTGAGGGAGGACTCGTCAGCTTCGAAGGTGCTTTCAATGCCCATAGCTACTACTTACCGATCTCTGTCCCTGTCTTGCAGACTGTCGTCGTCCGTCGCAGAGCTGGAGTTGGGTTGTCTTCTTTGCTCCCTCTGTAGTTGAACAGGTCTTACCTACACCATTAGAACGGTTCCAATTCCAGGGTATCGAGTCGGTAGGCAATAAACAGCGAGTCAGGATCGCTGTCATTGGTCCTACAACGGCGTCATTCATACGAGATATATTGAAGTTGCACGTGGACGTTGTTGCGCCAAGGCCGACGTCCAAAGACCTCGCCAGTGTCATTGCTGCGTTCGACAGAACTTGAGTTTTGTTTTCGTTGTTACTTGTCTCACATTCCGTCGGAGAGTGAGGTGATCCAAGAGAAACCACTTCCGGCTGACTCACCTGCTTCTGCTTCTCCCTCTACAATTGGCGCCGCTCTTGCTGCTAGTTCTGGTACAGGATTGTCAATACCGGAAGCGGTACCCCAGTCCCAGTCGAAGACATCACTGCCCAGTCAGACGCCTAGGGATGTCGTCAAGGAGAAGAAGAACAGGCGAAACACACTCACCGTTATGGATGAGCCGTTTAGTCGCACGATCAAGAACCGGAAGGGAAAGACTCCTTCAGGGGAGACGCCCGCCAAGGCTTCTTCTCGCGACTACTCCCGTCACCGCAACAACCACGACCCCTTCACGAATCACGACGACGGGTACGGGGCCGTCGCCTGCGCAGGCCCATCGCCAGACGGCCATTTTCCCGAGTATGGGCAACAAGGATGCACACTCGTCAAGCGACAATCCTGCGTCGACTATCAAGGCTCGTAATGTCATGCAGTGGTTCAGGCACTGGTGCAGTGGTGTCAAGCCAGACGTCAATGACATGGCTGTTGTTGGCGAGTCATCAGCAACAGCACAACTGACAAGGCAAGGGTCGTTGAGCAACCTGTTGACCGGTCTGTACTTTTTATGGATTGCTTTGGTTGTGTGGTTCTAAAAAAGATTTTTGTTGGTGAATTTTCGGCTGTCTGTCTCTGTCTCTCGACCAGCGGAATGGCCCGTAGTTATGTAACAACTGAGATGAGGGATAGACAGTTGGGCACATCGATAAGGTAGGGTCGGTGGTTGTGAAACGCGAGTTTGTTGTACGCCTAGTGGATCAGTCCGTCCGCTTCCCGATATCAGTGTATTGCTGAGGCAATGACACCTAGCAAGTGGAACACGATCACTAATTGTAATGCACCTTACTAGGACCAGAAGTCAGTAGTCTCCCTTGCGCAGACCAAAAGCTCGAAGGAAAATAGTTGTTCCTTCTCGAATTATCGTCACTGATTTCAGCAGTCGCATGAGATGAACCATTCCACTTACTTATGTAACTTGACGACGCTTGGGCGCTCAGTGCCTTGCTGTGTGCCATTCGACAAGAAACGACATGTCCTATCCTTGTGCCTCTACCACCACCATCGATCATCCTCACTGGATCAAGGGTAAGCAGATGAACTTCGCTGTGAGCGCCGTTCGGTCATTATCTAACTTCCTTCTCAACGCATATAAGACGTCGAGTCCCGATCAGACAAAGGGAATCAGTCACCACAGCTACGTCTACTACCCCGTTCGTCCGATTTTTTGGCTGTCACCAATTCAGTAGAGGAGGTATGTATAACATTCCACACTGGTTGTTGGTCGGAATCTAAGAGTGACACACATGGACCCTACAGCATGCGCCTGATCAACGTGAAAGCCTTACTTGAATTAATGGAAAAGGGAGAGCGAGTCGACTGTCGAGTCAAAGTCCTCGAGTTCTGTGATGATGACGTCACAGAGTACGCGATCCTGTCCCATCGGTGGACCGAGAAAGAAGTGGATTATGACGAAATAGTCGAGCTCGCCAAGATGGACGAGGAGAAGAGAGCAGAAATACGGCAGCGCGATGGCTATCGAAAGATTCTCGATAGCTGCAAACAGGCTAAGAAGGACGGGTATGAGTGGTTGTGGGTGGACACTTGCTGTATCGACAAGCGAAGCAGTGCAGAGCTATCCGAGGCCATCAATTCAATGTACCGGTGGTATGAAAACGCGCAAATATGCTATGCGTACCTCCACGACGTCCACGACTCATCCTTTCCTGTTGCGCGTAACGATGAGATGTATGCCAACGGGTGGCCGGAGTGGTTCTCACGTGGGTGGACGCTACAGGAGATGATAGCCCCAAGCAATGTCCGATTCTTCAACAAAAAATGGCAGGACATCGGTGACAAGAGGACGCTTGCACATACCTTAAAAATTATCACCGGGGTTCCGGAGCATATCCTAACCGATGGACTTTATGGGGACCGTCCGTGCGTTGCTCAAATCATGTCGTGGGCGGCCAATCGGACGACGACTCGAGTCGAGGACAGAGCTTATTCTCTGATGGGTCTGCTGGATGTGAATATGCCGATGTTGTATGGAGAGGGGAAGAAGGCTTTTCACCGTCTTCAACTGGAGATCATCCGCACATCAAACGACCAGAGCATCTTTGCATGGAGTTGGGACCTAGGAGGAGAAGTGAGGACCGGCAACATCCTCGCGGACGACCCAAGCGTCTTCCGCTACTGCTCTGAAATGGAGTTGATGGACCCTGACGAATTCATCAAATCTCTCCCAAAGCACATGCTAAAAGGAGAGTTGGGCTCGATCGAGAAAGATCGACTGGGGACATTCCCCATCACGAATCGTGGCATCCAAATCTGGCTGTTCCTCCGTCTGATACGTGGTGCTGACTCAATCTTCCAAGCCTGGCTTCCATGTCGCTCTGATCCATTGAGTCCACCAGTGGCCATCAATTTATGCTTGTGGGAATCCAATTACTATAGATATGCACAGCGAGTAGGGCTTCGTCCAGAGGGAACTTTCCAGTTCCGTCAAGTCTATCTCAGATATCAGGACACGTCGCAACGCAACGCTGCATTCGAAATCGATGACAGCGCAATCACCGAGAATGGCTTCACCTACCGCAACACATACCCAGCGAAATTCACTGGAAATACGTTCACTCTAACCAGCACCGATCCTCTTTACGTCAAAGTTTATTCTCATAACAAAACGGGTTATAGCTTTGCAGTGGGCTTTGGACAATGTTTTGGCAAGGACTGGATACATGTTGTTTCTGAGGAATCTGACACGTGGGACTCTGACTGGGTGAACTATGCGCAGGTGGAATACCCCAAAATGCTAGTCAGAGCACCGGAGCATGCGCGATCCATGGATAATGCACGTTCTGGAGCTGGGCGCTATGGTCGGGTCTGCATTATGCAAACCCTTCTTGGGAAGTCAATACATCACGTTCAGTCAGGCAGTCGACGAAGCGCCCATCTCCGTACTTCCTGCATCGTGTGGAAGAGCTCAAGAAAGAGTGGAGTTAAGTTTGAGGTATTTTGGGATCCAGGTTTTGGTAATATTTCAGGTGAATGGTCAGGCTTTGATGTTGATGTGGGTAGAACCTTCCCTTTGTCTGTGTGCTGCTTCCTTATCAGCAGTTGACATCGCCATTCATAGAAAACAGATGATCTCAACTGTGACTGGCGGGCCCTCATGATACACAACTGTCCAAGGAAGGCGCAGGATAGCTATGAGCTACGTGTAGATGGGGTCTCCATGAAATTCTCAGAAGCGCCTGAAGGTATAAAAGTAAGTACACATGTTTTTCATGTTCTACTCGAGTCTTATGAGCACAGCTGGGGGACTATGGTCACTTTTCGGATTGCAAGGACTTCTACTGCGAAGGAAATATCTTTACTGACCTCAAGTCGCTTCCTTTGAAGGAGGGCATTGACCCAAGGCAACATGGGGTATCCCAAAAGGGTGCATACCGGAGAGAGAGCGACCGTGTTTTGGCCCTCTTGAACGAGTACGTTTTGATCGAGTTATACAAACCACTTTGCCTGTCACTTCCGATTACCGACGACGTCAAAACACTGTTGGCTTCCTTCTCTACTCGATCGACCAATAGGTATCTCGTCACAAGGGTCATACAATGTCCCCCTGACCCTCTCTGGCCCGACTCTAGCATTAGATCTTTTTGCGCTTTTACAAAGCCCTTTGTTTGGAGCTGAAATGAAGGTGCTGATTCTGAGTCGAAGGAGCGGTCAGGTGACGAGACAATGGGTGACCGAGCAAGGGTTAAGGATGCTGTCCATACGGATGGAATTCTGGAGTTGTAAAGTGCCGCCTTTTCCTCTAGTCATTCATTTGTCCGTCTATGACTCACGTATATCATATCCACTGGAATCTATCTGAAGCTGAGGGACATGCATGCTACCTAGGGCACTTCTACGCACACTCAGACTAGATGAGTTCCACTGCGCGCACAGTATAATATGGGTTCGTTGTACCCGAGGAAGCTGTGCCACTCCACTCAGCCCACATCGACCACTCGAGAACTCTCCCGTGATATTCGAGTAACATGGATCCTTCTGAGTGGGCATATTCACAAAAGACAAAAATTAACATTACTTTGCCATATATGTTCCTTCCACGGGCATATTACGCAGCAGCTCAAGACGGCAGTTGCGAATTCTCCAGCGATATGCTCAGAACCAATACCCATATCGTTGCCAATTGTGCGACCACCTGTGTCATGCGTCTTGTAGAGACAGACGCACCAGGGAGCCTACAGGGGAGAGGGTGCACTCAGTAGTAGACGCGGTTAAGGGTGCAGAACTCGCAAGATGAATCCAGGCGGGGGCGGTGGCAAAACGAGAGTCCCAACCGTTTGCGGGGAAGATGGAAACGGCCAACCAAGAACGATCGTCTTCCATCGAGTCTTTGGTCTACCTAGGGAAACTAGTATTTCCCTGTGCACGACTGGAAGTACCACCTCAACCAATGGTGTGACAATGGCCCTTTACCTTGATCATGATGGCAATGGTGCCCTACCACCGCTTCCTCCACGTACCTCCAACGACTTTTCACAGCACTTGTGCAGGCCACCCTGCTTGCAAGGCATGTAGTAAGGGCCCGACACATTGCTGGCGCTTGCCGCATGCACAACGGAAGACGGAACAGAAATACCGGAAGCGGAAATGAAGTATAATAAGAGGCGCATGCCAACGAACATAAGACGTCGATCAATCAAAGAGAACCAACCCGACTGAAACACCACAACTACGTCTACTGTCCCATTCGAGCATCAATTGTGTCCGATTTTTCAGTTATTACCATCAATTCAGCAGAGGAGGTATGGACATCATTCCACAGTTTTTTGTCACAATCTAAGAGTGGCATGCATGGACCTCTACAGCATGCATCTGATCAACGTGAAAGCCTTACTTGAGAGGGAGGAGTTGATGGAAAAGAGAAAGCGAGTGGACTTCCCAGTCAAAGTCCTCGAGTTCTGCGATGATGAAGTCACAGAGTACGCGATCCTGTCCCATCGGTGGATCAGGCAAGAAGTGGAATATGATGAGATAGTCGAGCTCGCCAAGATGGACAAGGAGAAGAGGGACGAAATACGTCAGCGCGATGGCTATCGAAAGATTCTCGATAGCTGCAAACAGGCTGAGAAGGACGGGTACGAGTGGTTGTGGGTGGACACTTGCTGTATCGACAAGCGAAGCAGCGCAGAGCTATCCGAGGCCATCAATTCAATGTACCGGTGGTATGAAAACGCGCACATATGCTATGCGTACCTCCACGACGTCTTCCACCCATCCTTTCCTGTTGAGCCTGACAATGAGAGGTATGCCAATGGCTGGCCAGAGTGGTTCTCACGTGGGTGGACGCTACAAGAGATGATAGCGCCAAACAATGTCCAGTTTTTCAACAAAAAATGGGAGGCCATTGGTGACAAGAGGACGCTTGCACGCACCTTAAAAACCATTACTGGAGTCCCCGAGCATATACTGACAGATGGATTTTACGGAGACCGTCCGTGCGTTGCTCAAATCATGTCGTGGGCGGCCAATCGGACGACGACTCGAGTCGAGGACAGAGCTTATTCTCTGATGGGTCTGCTGGACGTGAATATGCCGATGTTGTATGGAGAGGGGAAGAAAGCTTTTCACCGACTTCAGCTGGAGATCATTCGCACATCAAACGACCAGAGTATCTTTGCATGGAGTTGGGACAGAAAAAAAGTGCGGACTGGCAGTATCCTTGCGGACGACCCCAGTGTCTTCCGCTATTGCTCTGAAATGGAGCTGATGGACCCTAACGAATTCATCGAATTTCTCTCAAAGCAAATGCCAAAAGGAGAGATGGACTCAATCGAGAAAGATCGACTTGGGACATTCCCCATCACGAATCGCGGCATCCAAATCTGGCTGTTCCTCCGTCCGGTACTTCACTCGGTCTTCCAAGCCTGGCTGCCATGTCGCTCTGATCCATTGGGCCCACCAGTGACCATCAATTTAGGCTTGTGGGAATCTAATTACTACAGATATCCACAGCCAGCGTTTCATCCAGAGGGAGCTTTACAGTTCCGTCAAGTCTATCTCAGGTATCATGACACGTTTCATCGCAACGCCGCATTCAAAATCGATGACAGGGAAATCATCCAGAGTGGCTTCACCTACCGCTGCACATTCCCAGTGAAATTCACAGGAAATACGTTCACTCTGACCAGCACTGATCCTCTTTGCGTCAAAGTCTATTCTAATAACCAAACTGGTCATTGTTTTGCACTGGGCTTCGGACAATGTTTTGGAAAGGACTGGATACATGTCGTTTCTGAGGAATCCGGCACGTGGGGCTCTCTCTGGATGGAATATGCCCAGGTGGAATACCCCAAAATGCTAGCCAGAGCACCAGATCAAGCACGATCCATGGACAAGGCGCGATCCGGAGCTGGATGCTGTGGTCGGGTTTGCATTATGCAAACTCTTCTCCGTCAATTGACCCTACGGACTTCTTGTGTTGTGTGGAAGAGCTCAAGAAAGAGTGGAGTTAGATTTGAGGTATTTCGGGATCCCGCTCTTGGTAATGTATCAGGTGAATGGACGGGCTTTGATGTTGATGTGGGTGGAATGTTCCCTATCTCTGCGCATCACCTCCGTATCAGCATTTGACATTACTGTCCACAGGCGACAGATGATCCCAACTGTGACTGGCGGGCTCTCATGATACACAATTGTCCAAGAAAGGCGCAAGATAGCTGTGAGCTATACATAGATGGGGTCTCCGTGAAGTTCTTCAAGGCACCCGACGGTATAAAGGTAAGTACACATTTTTCATTCTTCGCTCGAATCTTATGAGAACAGCTTGGGGACTATGGCCACTTTTCGGACTGCGAAGACTTCTGCTGTGAAGGAAATATCTTTACCAGTGACCTCGAGTCACTTCCTTTAATGGAGGACATTGTCCCAAGGCAGCACAGGGTGTTTCAAAAGGGTGGGTACCCGGGAGACAGCGACCATGTTTTGGCTCGCATGAACGTGCCCCCTTCTATTGCATTATACAAACCACTTTGCCTGTCGCTTCCAAATAATGGGGCTGTCAACGCACTGTTGACTTCCCTCTCTACTCGATCGGCCAATAGATGTCTCATCACAAGGGTCATACAATGTTCCACCAACCCTCGCTGGGCTGGCTCAAGTTCAAGCAATACACCTCTTTGCATTTTTGCAAAGCCCTTTGTTTGGAGCCGAAATGAGGGCACTGCTTCGGTGTCGGAGGAGTGGTCAGACGATGGGATGATGGATGGCCAAGCGAGGGTTAACGATCCGAATGGAATGGAATTACTTTTTCGTTGGTTGTTCTCTGACTAGTTCATTCGTCTGTCCGTCTATTACTGCGTTCTTTTCTTTTACGTGTATCATATCTATTGGGATCCATCTGAAGTAGTCTGGTTGTGAGATAACATGCATGCTACCCAGGGTACTACTTGGCACTTCGGACTCCAGCGGACTCCGGAGTCCCGCTGCGCGCACAGTATACAGTATATGTTCATTGTAACCGAGGAATCTGTGACACTCCACTTAGCCCACAGCAACGCTCCTGTGATCTTCGTGCAATGGCCGGCATATCTGAGTGGGCATCAAGACTACTCTCACATGTTCGTTCCACAGACCTATCACGACACCAGCTTGAGACGGCAGTTGCAAATTCTCTAGCGATATGCTCAGGACCAACACCCAACGGGTCTTCACCCTGATCATGGTCGCCGATGGCAATGGTGCGTGCTGCCACCACCACCACCTCCGCGTACCTCCAACGACATTTACGTCGACGATCCTCGGCCACAAGCAGCCACAGATACCTGTCTTTCACAGCACTCGCGCAAGTCGTCCTGCTTCGAAGGCGTGTAATGGACGTACCATGATTCAGTTGGACGATTGTACTCTACCTAATGGATGGGCAGAATAAGTAACAAGTGTGAACTCAGTAAAAAATGACATACCTCGATCGGACGAAGAGAATGATTGATGACAGACTCCAGTAATCTCGGCTCCATATCCTGGGTTGTCAGTCAGATAGTATTGAGCTACTACATACCTAGAGTAAGAGAAATGCACAAAGGATCGAAGTACGCATTTCCCCTGGCACATTCGAAGGGATCAAGATGTTGCGCGGCCATCGACGCCCAATGGAAGACAGAACTAAAATTTTCACTGAAATAGCGGAAGCAGAAATGAAGCATAATTTAGGGGTGCATCATGGACAACGAGCCTTGTCGGGAAAGAAACGCATTTATGGAACACGTGATCCACGCGTCTTTATCTGCCCCACTATGGCTTCGAGCCTACTGCCTGTTGGTTTGCAAGAATAGTTGAAAGTATAGCTCGGCGGCAAACATATACCATCACACCGTATGATACTGCGAGGCGATTCCACTGATCACATGCAAGCAGCCCACAGAAGGTGATATGCTGTGAATGGTCCCACGCATTGGTCCACCGCCACCTTTCCCTTTCCCCGCTGTCCCCATTGCATTCAACTCGAGACGCTACCTCGAATTGCTTGTCAAACAGGTGCGAAGTCCGTCTCGTTCCCTTTCTTCCCTCACCGTACTTGTAGGCTTACATCTAATTCCATATCACGAATCCAATCTCAGGTCTTCGGTCGGTCCGTATGGCCCACTCCTTCTGTTAAGGTTCTAGCTGACCTGAACGAAGGCTCACCTCCTCATCGTCTAACTAACGATTGTCCTATTGTTTCACAAAGGGAACCTTTGGTAAATTCGTTTTAGGCCCCTCTCTCAAATATCTCACCTTAGTGTCCTAAAAGACTAGACGTCCGTGAATTTTAGTGACCCTCCACGTTGTGTGCAATAGCCGAACGAACGACGACGGAATTGGAGAAAATTATTCGTCCTTTAGGAGATACCGGTCTGGCTATGGCCCTTTCAGATTCCCTGCATGCCAAATTCGTGGAGAGAGATGAGATTGCGGACTTAGAGAAGACCACTGCGCTGCATCAGTCAGCGTTGGACCTCCGTCCGGCGGGTCATTCTGATCGGTCGGACTCACTCCATAATCTTGCAGTTTGCTTCAGCTACCGGTATGACAAACAGAGCACCATAGCAGACTTGGATGAGGCTATCACACTCTGTCGAGCTGCATTAGAGCTCCGTTCCCCAGGCCACTCTCACCGCGCTGTCACTCTCTACGACCTTGCAATTTACCTGCGGCAGAGGTTCCGCAAAGTCGGTGCAAGTGGTGATCTCGACGAGGCCATTGCGCTGCATCGATCAGCATTGGACCTCCGCCCAGTGGGTCATTCCGATCGGTCGGACTCGCTCTACATCTGATCTTGACGAAGTTTGCTTTTATCCTTATAAGGGGTGGATTCGGACCACCGGCTAGTGTATCAGATGTATTATCTTGCATACCGGTACCGCATACAGGGTACCGTAGCAGACTTGGATGAAGCCATCACACTCGGTCGAGCTGCATTAGAGCTCTGTTACCCAGGCCACTCCAATCGTGTCTGGGCACTCTACAACCTTGCAATCCACCTGTGGGAGAGGTTCCGGAAAGTTGGTACAAGTGGTGATCTCGATGAGGCCATTGTGCTGCATCGATCAGCGTTGGACCTCCGTCCAGTGGGCCATTCCGATCGGTCGGACTCGCTCTACTATCTTGCAATTTGCTTTGGCGACCGGTGCCGCTTACAGGGTACCGTAGCAGACTTGGATGAGGCCATCACACTCGGTCGAGCTGCATTAGAGCTCTGTTACCCAGGCCACTCCAATCGTGTCTGGGCACTCTACAACCTTGCAATCCACCTGTGGGAGAGGTTCCGGAAAGTTGGTACGAGTGGTGATCTCGATGAGGCCATTGCGCTGCATCGATCAGCGTTGGACCTCCGCCCAGTGGGTCATTCCGATCGGTCGGATTCGCTCTGTTATCTTGCAATTTGCTTTGGCGACCGGTACCACATACAGGGTACCGTAGCAGACTTGGATGAAGCCATCACACTCGGTCGAGCTGCATTAGAGCTCCGTTCCCCAGGCCACTCTCACCGTGCTGCCACTCTCTGCGACCTTGCAATTCACCTGTGGGAGAGGTTCCGGAAAGTCGATGCGAGTGGTGATCTCGATGAGGCCATTGCGCTGCATCGATCAGCGTTGGACCTCCGTCCAGCGGGTCATTCCGATCGGTCGGACTCGCTCTATTATCTTGCAATTTGCTTTGGTGACCGGTGCCGCATACAGGGTACTGTAGCAGACTTGGATGAAGCCATCAAACTCGGGCGAGCTGCATTAGAGCTTCGTTCCCCAGGTCACTCTCACCGTGCTGCCACTCTCTGCGACCTTGCAATTCACCTATGGGAGAGGTTCTGGAAAGTCGGTGTGAGTGGTGATCTCGATGAGGCTATTGCGCTGCATCGGTCAGCATTGGATCTCCGTCTGGCGGGTCATCCCGATTGGCTAAGTTCGCTCAACGAGTTGGCGAATTGTCTTACCTCCCGATTGGAGAAGCTGGACGCTGCAGCAGACTTGGATGAGCTTATCTCCCTCCATCGAGCAATATTGGACCACCATCCACAAGGCCATCATTATCACGCAATGTATATTGACCATCTACTTCTTCTGGTCCGCAAGCGAATTCAGAGACATGACATGGCAGCTGACTTCGATGAATGTATCTCACTTGGGCGCTCTGCATTGGCATCTTGTCAACCCGGGAATCCTAGCCGTGCCACATACCTTCATGACCTCGTTACCGACCTTTATAGTAGGTTGTGCAAACTTGAAAAACATTTCAGATGTTCATAACGCACATCCTGATCCTGCCGCATCCCTCCACAAATTTCTGATTTATGTTAAAGACCTGGTTGGTGATGAAGATGTTGCCCCAGTTGTGGATGTGATTGTGGTCATTGCACGAGCTACATTGAAGCTCTGTCCCGCTGGTCATCCCCATCATGTAATGTCTCTTACCACTCTTGCCGCTTTCCTTCTGTGCAAGTTCCAACAACAGGGCACCATTGCTGATGTAGATGAGGCTATTATACGGTATTGGGAAGCGTTGGGGGTCTATCCATCCGGGAGTCCGGCCAGTGCGCCACTTTTGCATGACCTTGCACGGTGCCTATCGGAGAGGTTTACCAAGCTAGCCACGTGGACTGATCTGGATGATGCCATCAAATTCGAACAAGCAGCATTAGAGCTGCGTCCCCAAGGTCATCCGGACCATGCAGAGTCTCTCCTCAGTCTCTACAACTATCGTCAGTTGAAAATCAAAGGGCGAGGTGCAAGTACTCAGTCAGCACGTTCCACTGGCATAACCTCTGGTTCGCAGTTCAAATCCTTGATTGGAAACATTGTTTTCGACGTTCTGAAGGGATTCCCCCCTCGCTTGCTGGATACCCGTACTGGAAAGCTATGTGACAGAGACTCACAGATCACACAGTTTGAGAAGAGTGGAGAATACGGCCAGCTACTGTCATTGACGTCAGCGATGGATGCCTCCGCGCAAGTCACTCATATCCGCGAAGTAGTGTCTACCTATTTCAGGTATGTCACGCTGTCCCATCGGTGGGGAAAATTCGAACCACTGTTGCGTGACATTCATGGGCGAGTCATATATGACTTGGATCCCACTGATGGTCTCTCGAAGCTGCAGTTCTTCTGTCAAGAATGCTGTCGACATGGATACTTCTGGGCTTGGAGTGATACGTGCTGCATTGACAAGGAAAGCAGCGCAGAACTCCAGGAGGCGATAGGCTCCATGTTTTCATGGTACCGGCTGTCGGCTCTCACTATGGTCCACCTTGCTGATGTCTCAGATATCGGCGGGCTGATCAGTAGTGTGTGGTTTAAGCGAGGCTGGACCCTTCAGGAGTTGTTGGCGCCCCGTACCATGTTGTTCTTCACTCAAGATTGGTCGCTTTACCGGGACAATTCTTCGAACCACAAGGGGGATAGTGCCATACTTGGTGAATTGGAACAGGCGACGGGCATCACCTTACGACATCTCACTGATTTCCATCTGGGCGTAGATGACGCACGATCGAGGCTTCAGTGGGCATCCACGCGTTGTACCACTCGACCAGAAGACATAGCCTATTCGCTTCTGGGAGTCTTCAATCTCCACATTCCTGTCCTATATGGGGAATCTGCGGAGAATGCCCTTGGGCGTCTGCTCGCAGAGGTGATCTCAAAGTCTGGCGACACATCAATTCTGGATTGGGTTAGGCAATCATCGGTATTTCACAGCTGCTTCCCTGCCACGATCACCCCATACCAATCTCTGCCGGACCTCACAACACCACCTTCCACACATACAATTTGCACTCCTTCCCTCCAATCCGTGCGTGAAATGCATCAGGAGCTCTCCGACCTCCCACTCGCTAAATTCGCTAACTTCAGGCTTATTCTTCCGTGTATCGTCCACCGCCTTGAAGCTATGACTCTGACTCAGGCAGATACCAGCACTGTGACTCACGTTCACCAAGTTCAGGCGGTGGGCCTGGCTCCCATTGATATTGCACTGCCGGAGAGGCTCGAAAATACGACGAAACGAGTCCAATATATACTGATACGCCCATGGCACCCAAACTTATTTCATCCTGCAGTTGATACCGATGACGCCTCGACTCACCAATGGCTCACACGGCTGGAACAGCCGTTCAGTGCACTTCTATTAAAGGAACTACCTCACAAGGAATATCGGAGGGTTGCATCGTCGTGTCATATTATCGCTCGGCCCAGGGACTCTGCCGGTGTGTTGAAAGGCAAAGTTAATACACTGACTATCGTATAGATCTGTGGAGCATGTAATAATAGGATATGGTGTTGGTACGGAGCATTGTTAATTTGCGTTCTTCCCCCGGAGCGATGTGCGAGGTGGGCAGCCTCCAGGCTTACCACCTGTTTACTAGCCTCCGTCACTTGTCCCTCTCCGAAGATCTAGTAGGACCGTGTACAGTATGCATAGGGACAGGGTGAGGAGCGACTCTGGGTTTCGAGCCTGCGAAAGCTCTTGTCAGGGGGCTTATGTAACCACTACCCCAAGTTTTGGGGTCCCCAACCACTGCAAACCAATGACAATGTGCGCCCACAATGGCTCTAAAAACGTGCTCTTACTTTGAACACCAGCTGAGGGAGGACCGAACTTTGCGCTTTCAATATCCATGGCTATTTGCCGATCTCTGTTTCTGTCCTGCAGACCGTCGTCGTCAATGTCGGAGGTCCCTCAAGAAAGATCACTGCCGGTCCTCAAAACCAAAGCCTATCTGAGGTCAATCATGACGAGCAAGCAGGGTCTGGAGGCTTGGAGTAACGCTGTGAAGAGTTGGGTATCAGACGATCCTGGTCTGGTCCCAGGTGAGTTTGAGTAGGGGGTCTACTAGTCGCCGTCATCGTGACTGGCATCATTTCCAGTGGACTGGACATCTGTGTCATTTTATGCTATTGGAGAGGCCACGGCGTCAGCTGCAGCAGGGCTAAGAGCTGCATTGCCCTCTCACCTTGTCCCAGGTGATACTAGGGTACAAGCACAACCGGGGACCACAGAGCAGCTTGCACACTTCATATTGAGTGACCTATCGACACAAACAGACGGGAGGACAGTGAGGAGACTGCTATACTTGATGGGAGACAAAAATCGCGACACTCTTCCAACCATATTGACATCTGCGGGCATCGTTCTGGATGTGTTGCAGGTCTATGCGACGCACGGTTCACCCTCATTTCCCTGCGGTCTCAAGAATGCAATTGACCATGTACAAGCAGGTAAGTGGTCTGTGGAAATGTTCAATTGATTGAGATGTCAACGAGGGGAATGCATAAATACGTCGCATTGCTGGGATTGGGTCGCCTTCTTTACTCCCTCCGCATCTGAACAAGTCTTACCCACACTATTAGAACAGTTTTAATTCAAGCATATGGATTCCCGCAATAAACAGCGAGTCAGGCTCGCTGTCATTGGTTCCACAACGGTGTCGTTCGTGCAAGATGTATTGAGGTTGCACATGGACGTTGCTGCGCCAAGGCCGACGTCCAAACACCTCGCCAGTGCCATTGCTGCGTTCGACAGAACTTGATTTGTTATTACTTGTCTCGCATTCAACGTCAATACAAATGGATATACGGAGTCGCGCATTCTGTCAGAGAACAAGGTGATCCAAGAGAAACTGCTTCCAGCTGACCCACCTGCTTTTGCTTCTACTTCTGCCTCTACAATTGGCGCCGCCCCTGCTGCCAGTTCTGGTACAGAATAATCAATACCGGACGCGGTACCCCAGTCCCAGTCGAAGACCTCCCTGCTCGGTCAGACACCCAGCGATGCCGCCAAGGAGAAGATGGTGATGAGGTGGAACGCGCTCATCGTTATGCCAGTTGAGCCGTTTAGTCCCACCTTCAAGAACCGGAAGGGGAAGACTCCTTGGTGGAGACGCCCGCCAAGGCCTCTCTCGCCACTACCCCCATCACCGCGATGACCATGACCTCCACAACGACGGCTGCGGGGTGTCGCCTGCGCAGGCCCATCGCCAGGCAGCCATTTTCCCGGGCATGAGTAAGATGGATGCACACTCGTTGAACGACAGTGGTGTCAAGCCAGACGTCAAGAACATGTCTGCTGTTGGCGACGTCAGCACCAGTACCACTGGGCGAGGAACGGCGAGCCTGTTGATCGGTGGGCGGTTCTACTCGTACTACCCGTTCTGTATAAACTGTATCGTCATATCACCTACCTTGCATGATAATCGTTAAAAAAACGTCCTACAGAACATTCGAAAGCCAGTGTCAGAGACGAAGTTGAAGATGCACAGGATTTAGCAGGCCATGCGAAGGCCGTAACTCGACCAATACCATTTAATAGTTCCCAATCGACACTGAAGACCATCCACCAGCCTGCGACGTCCACACACAAAATGCACATCTCTCCACAACCGCATCTATCGTTATCTCGATGGAAGGGGGAAGTGGCCTGCTTACCAAGGTCACATACTCTCCATACGTCGACAAAAAACATGTTGCCATCAAAGGAACGTACGTCACTGGCCCATCACTACACGTCCCGGATGTTTATCTTTCCCCGCTGAACTCAGAGGAAGAGAGTAAGAATTGAAATTTGCACCCGCGGTAATATTGCGGGTGTTGATTTGTGGGTCGCGGGTCGTAAGCGGGGCTTGTATCAGGAAAAAGCACGCCACGACCTGAGACAACGAAGATGCATGTCAGTTCGAAGAATGGTTCTGTTGCTGGCGAGGTTACTAGGGTGTAGGGAGTTGGGTAAACAAAGATCTTTGTTTGTGAATTTTCGGCTGTCTGTCTCTGCCTCTCAACCAGCGCAGTGGGTAGTTAAAAACTGGGATGAGGGATAGACAGTTCGGCACAGGCTGGCAAGATGGAACACGATCACTACTAATTGTAATGCACCTTACTAGGACCAGGGGTCAGTAATCTCCCTTGCACAGACCAAAAGCTCGAAGGAAAATAAATGTTCCTTCTCGAAATATTGTCACTGATTTCAGCAATCGCATGGGTAATCAATCATGGGTCACTGTACTTAACTTGACGCCTGAATGTGATTGGACACTCAGTTGCTTGCGACTAGAAATGACACACCTTATCCTCCCTCTACCACCGCCATCGATTGTCCTCACTGGATCAAGGGTGCAACAAGACGAACTTCGCTGTGAGTGCCATTCAGTCACCACCTATCTTGCTTCTTAACGCATATAAGACGTCGACCCGCCAAAGAGAGTCAACCCGACTGAAATACCACAACTACCAAGTTTACTGTTCTGTTGGAGCATTTGTGTCCGATTTTTTGGTTGTCACGAAGGTATGGATACCATTCCATAATTGCTGGTCTCAAGCTAAGAGTGGCACCCATGGACGTCTACAGCATCCGTCTAATTAACGTGAAAGCCTTACTTGAAAGGGAGGAATCAATGACAAAGAGAACGACAAAGAGAAAGCGAGTGGACTGTCGAGCCAAGATCCTCGAGTTCTGCGATGATGAGGCCACAAAGTACGCGATCCTGTCCCATCGGTGGATCGGGCAAGAAGTGGATCATGACGAGATAGTTGAGCTCGCGAAGATGGACGAGGAGCAGAGGGACGAAATACGCCAGCGCGATGGCTATCGAAAGATTCTTGATAGCTGCAAGCAGGCTCAGGAGGACGGGTATGACTGGTTGTGGGTGGACACTTGCTGTATCGACAAACAAAGCAGCGCAGAGCTCTCTGAGGCCATCAATTCCATGTACCGGTGGTATGAAAACGCCCAAGTATGCTATGCGTACCTCCATGATGTCCTCGACTCATTCTTTCCCGTTGCACGTAATGGGGTGTATGCCGACGGCTGGCCAGAGTGGTTCTCACGTGGGTGGACGCTACAAGAGATGATAGCGCCAAGCAATGTCCAGTTTTTCAATAAACAATGGCAGGCCATCGGTGACAAGAGGACGCTTGCAGGTACCTTGGAAAGTATCACTGGAGTACCCGAGCATATACTGACGGATGGACTTTCCGGAAACCGTCCGTGCGTTGCACAAATCATGTCGTGGGCGGCCAATCGGACGACGACTCGAGTGGAGGACAGAGCTTATTCTCTGATGGGTCTGCTGGACGTGAATATGCCGATGTTGTATGGAGAGGGGAAGAAGGCTTTTCAACGTCTTCAGCTGGAGATCATCCGCACGTCGAACGACCAGAGCGTTTTTGCATGGAGTTGTGACGGAAAAGAAGTGCGGACTGGCAATATCCTTGCGGACGACCCAAGCGTCTTCCGCTGCTGCTCTGCCATGGAGTTGATGGACCCCGATGAATTCATTGAATCCTTCTCGAAGTACATGCCAGAAGAAGAGCTGGGCTCGATCGAGAAAGATCGACTTGGGACATTCCCCATCACGAATCGCGGCATCCAAATCTGGTTGTTCCTTCGTCCGAAACTTGGTACTGACACACTCTTCCAAGCCTGGCTGCCATGTCGCTCTGGCCTGGGTCAACCAGTGGCCATCAGTTTAGGCTTGTGGGGATCCAATTACTATAGATATGGTCAGCTATCACCTTGTCTAACAAGGTCACTCCCACCCGAAATGTGTCAACATATTTTGAACGTCCGCGATGTCATGAATTTCACTGTCCGTTGGTATTCGTGCCATCTCCGATTCAATCACGATTGGTTAGCTGTACATCCATTCTTACTACGACCACTATGTTAATGCTTGTTGTGTAATGGCTTCCTGCCATTTCTCTTTTGATCTTTTATCGAGTACATCAAGCCATTCGTCCTCAATCCGTAAGTGTTCGCTGGGGTGATGGGTAAATAAATGTTCATCGAAATCGCGCAATAGGTGCACGGTGTTTCTTCCGCGACTGCGTGATAATGCGACGTATGCGTTGAAAGGAGTCAGTTTGCCAGTCGGAGGAGTGCCGAGATCGATTATGCAATGCTCTATTGTTTGGGCTTGGGAACAATAGTCGGTGAACACGTATGCGGGCGTGACTGGAAGTTGTTGCCTGGTGACTGTAACTTTGTTGCCACTAGATGTCACAATGCTGAATGTCCTCATCAGGGGCGTAATCGGAAGTACTCCCGTCTCTAATCCTGGCAGCGGGTTGGCTTTGGTGCATATCATTCGCACAAGAATGTAAAGAGGTGGGTATTGCAGCACCTTTGTGAGTGAGGGTACAGTGCTCATCTCCTCTCGAGCATCGAGAATAATATCCACTATATGTCCGCGTGCTCCATTGGCAACATCAAGGTCTGTGGAAACGTTGAATGTCACCATTACTTCCATGCCAATCGCAATGTCCACTTCGTCAGCCAGTCCAGCCCATTTGCGACAGTTTCTTCCTCATCCTGTTTTCAGTTTCGCTGAACATGCCCCACATTCCTGTGGATGGTATCGTCTCACCTGCTATTGTGTTTGTGGACAACAGTCATCTCGTCGATGAATTATTCGCATACAGCAACCTTCGCGACATTGCCTCCTTTGCAGCTTCCAGTGCATGCAACGCTACTGTTGTGCATCTTTACCTAGAAAAATGCCTAAAAGAAATCACTATACCATTCTTTGCAAAGAGCAATATTTTATTTGAGATATTGCGCTCTTGTGATGCTGTCATTTCTGGATCCACCACTCTTCATTTCCTCCTAGCCAAATCTACCCCTTGGTCGCCTACGGATCTTGACATCTACGTGCCTCGCCGCCATGTGCATCACTTAGTGACCTTGCTCAACAATGAAGGGTATCAACTTGTCCACCAAGGCATTATTGACAACTCGCCTTACTCCCATTCCAAAATCAACACCATACTAAATCTCTCCAACAGCATCCAAAGGCTCGATGTTGTGGTCTCCCAAAAAAGCATGGGTCTACCACCTATTTTTCACTTCCACAGCACCGCAGTTATGAATTTCATCTTGCCTGATCACATTTTCTGTGCTTACCTGGCTCTCACGTTCCGTGGCCTCTCAATGGTTAATCCAGGACCCTTATATGTGGGTCGCTGTGGTCATAACACTTTTAATGCTCTAAGGAAATATGCGGAACGGGGTTTTTGCTATATTAACCAGTGTGCTGAAGTGCATCAGTACAACATCTCATGCAAAACATTGCCACATACGCTGGCTGATGGACGAGGCATGTGGGTGGATATAAAAAGACTCCCTCGTGTGTCTGTTTCCTGTAAAGACATTTTTGTGTGTTTTGGATGTATGGATGTTTGTTGGATATTAGGAGGAATGGTTTGCAATACCGAGTGTGCTTTGTTGACTCCTCAGATCACTGTAATCGAGGATGCTTCATAAGTCTGCACTAATTCACCTAAATACAAATCTGACACTCTCATGGAGGAATATGCTTGCCAGGCCAAGGTTCTTGGGGAGCAAGAATAGGCCTTATTAATTTGTGGAGAGTGAAATGGTTGGTAATCGGTAGATGACGATGTAACTGTACAGTGGGCCTTATGTGTTAGACAAGGTGTTTGCCGTCTGCGGCGGCGCTGTTCTAGTTAAGGTTTCGTCCAGAGGGAACTTTCCAGTTCCGTCAAGTCTATCTCAGATATCAAGACACGTCGTATCGCAACGCCGCATTCGAAATCGATCACGGCATAGTCACCAAGGATGGCTTCGCTTACTGCGGCGCATACCCAGTAAAATTCACAGGAAATACATTCACTCTGACCAGTATCGACCCTCTTTGCATCAAAGTCTATTCTAATACCCAAACCGGTCATTGCTTTGCAGTGGGCTTCGGACAATGTTTTGGTAAAGACTGGATACATGTTGTTTCTGAGGAATCTGGCATGCAGGACTCTGTCTGGATGAACTATGCCCGGCAGGAATACGACAAAATGCTAGCCAGAGCACCAGAGCATGCGCGATCCATGGATAAGGTGCGTTCTGAAGCTGGGCGCTGTGGTCGGGTCTGCATTATGCAAACCCGTCTCCGTCAATTGACCCTGCGTACTTCGTGCATCGCGTGGAAGAGCTCAAGAAAGAATGGAGTTAAGTTTGAGGCATTTCAGGATCCCCGTTCTGGTAGTGTGTCAGGTGAATGGACGAGCTTCGATGTTGATGTGGGTGGGATCTTCCCTGTATCTGTGCATTACTTCCGTATCAGCATTGACATTACCGTTCATAGAATACAGATGATCCCAACTGTGACTGGCGGGCTCTCATGATACACGATTATCCAATGAAGGCGCAGGATAGCTATGAGCTGCGCATAGATGGGGTTCTCATGAAGTTCTCAAAAGCACCCGAAGGTATAAAGGTAAGTACACATATCTTCATACTCTGTTCGAGTCTTATGAGAACAGCTGGGGGACTATGGTCACTTTTCGGACTGCGAGGACTTCTGCTGTGAAGGAAACATCTTTTCTGGCCTCCAGTCGCTTCCTTTACAGGAGGGCATTACCCCAAGGCAGCACGGGGTATCTGAAAAGGGTGGGTACCAGGGCAACCGTGTCCTGGCCCACTCGAACGTGCACGCTATCACATTATACAAACCACTTTGCCTGTCGCTTCCAATTAACGACCACGTCAAAACATTGTTGGCTTCCCTCTCTACTCGGTCGACTAATAGATACCTCGTCACAAGGATCATACAATGTCCCTCTCCCTTCCGACCCAACTCGATCACTACATCTTTGTGCACTTTTGCAAATCCCGGCTTCGTCTGGAGTCGAAATGAAGGCGCTGCTTCTGTGTCGGAGGAGTGGTCAGGTGACGAGACAATGTGTAACCAAGTGATGATGGCTAACGATACAGATGGAATGGAGTTGTAAAGTGCTACTTTTCGTCGGTTGTTCTTGGACTAGTATGTTCGTCTGTCCGTCTATATTACTACGTTGTTTTATGCATATCTCATATCCACTGGAATCTATCTGAAGCAGTCTGACTCATGAAGTAACACGCATGCTAGCTATGACACTTGACACGCTTACAGACTCCAGTGGACTCCACTGAAGTTACAAAATCCTCCGAGGGATATGGCGCAAGTTGTATGGGTGAAGTGTTCGCGAGGTTTCAGGGCTGGAGCAAACCAAACTGGTTGGTTTGGAGGAACTTTGCACTTGAGTGTTGTCGGAGTTGGTTACGCCCATGACTCGATGAGTTTTTGACGAGATTGGAATGTCTCGTGGCGCCAGGTCACCACTTTTTATGTGCGGGCGCATGTGATTTCGATGTGACGGTGGATTCGAGGATAAGAGCAGGTGCGGAAGTCGACCGATCGATATTATACAAACCACTTTGTTGTCGGTTGTTCACTGACTAGTACGTTCGTAGATCTGGTCGTCTATTACTGGCTTCTTTCACGTTTATCATATTCACTGGAATCTATAGTCTGAAGCAGTCTTACTCGTGAGGGACATGCGTGCTTCCTAGGGCACTTGACTATTTTCTTCTCACACATGCTCACAGAGCCCAGCGAAGTTTCACTATTGAAACCTGTCATCATTTGGAGCCCCCTGCTACCTGGCACCAATGCGTCAGGCAGTGCTGTATAAACCGTCCTTGGCACGTTGTTAGATCACCTATCTTGTATGCTATGCCATAATCACTGACAGATGTCCTACAGAACGTTCGAAAGCCAGTGCCGGGGACGAAGCCGAAGTTGCACAGGATCTCCATGATCAATGAATCACTGTACTCACTTGACGTTCGTATGTCATTCGGCGCTCAGTTGCTGTGTGCCATTCGATGTGCCTTATTCTTGGGTTTCCCACCACCATCGATTGTCCTCACTGGATCAAGGGTGTAAGGAAACGAACTTCGCTGTGAGTGCCGTTCGGTCATCACTTATCTTGCTTCTTAACGCATATAAGACGTCGACCCGCCAAACAGAATCAATCCAACAGAATCACTACAACTACGTCAACTGTTCCATTCAAGCATTTGTGTGTAATTTTTTTGGTTGTCACCAATTCAGTAGAAGAGGTATGGACATCATTTCACAGTTTTTGTCACAATCTAAGCATGGACCTCTACAGCATGCGTCTAATCAACGTGAAAGCCTTACTTGAAAGGGAGGAATTGATGGAAAAGAGAGAGCGAGTGGATTATCGAGCCAAAGTCCTCGAGTTCTGTGAGGATGAAGTCACAAAGTACGCGATCCTGTCCCATCGGTGGACCGGGCAAGAAGTGGATTATGATGAGGTAGTCGAACTCGCCAAGATGGACGAAGAGAAGAGAGCAGAAATACGCCAGCGCGATGGCTATCGAAAGATTCTTGATAGCTGCAAGCGCGCTAAAATGGACGGATACGAGTGGCTATGGGTGTACACTTGCTGTATCGACAAGCGAAGCAGCGCAGAGCTATCCGAGGCCATCAACTCGATGTACCGGTGGTATGAAAACGCACAAATATGCTATGCGTACCTCCACGATGTCCTCGACTCATCCTTTCCTGTGGCGCGTAACGATAAGAGGTATGCCAACGGCTGGCCGGAGTGGTTCTCACGTGGGTGGACGCTACAAGAGATGATAGCGCCAAGCAATGTCCAGTTTTTCAACAAAAAATGGCAGGCCATCGGTGACAAGAGGACGCTTGCACATACCCTGGAAAACATCACTGGAGTCCCTGAGCTTATATTGACGGATGGGCTTTCCGGAAACCGTTCGTGTGTTGCTCAAATCATGTCGTGGGCGGCCAATCGGATAACGACTCGAGTCGAGGATAGAGCTTATTCTTTGATGGGTCTGCTAGATGTGAATATGCCGATGTTGTATGGAGAGGGGAAGAAGGCATTTCACCGTCTCCAGCTGGAGATCATCCGCACGTCGAACGACCAGAGCATCTTTGCTTGGAGTTGGAATGGAGAAAGAGTGCGGAGTGGCAATGTTCTTGCAGATGACCCAAGCGTCTTCCGCTTCTGTTCTGAAATGGAACTGATGGACCCTGACGAATTCATCGAATCTCTGTCAAAGCAAATGCCAAAAGGAGAGTTGGACTCGATCGAGAAAGATCGACTGGGGACATTCCCCATCACGAATCGCGGCATCCAAATCTGGCTCTTCCTCTGTCCCTATCGTGACGCTGACTCAGTCTTCCAAGCCTGGCTGCCATGTCGCTCTGGTCCATGGGGTCCACCAGTGGCCATCAATTTATGCTTGTGGGAATCCAATTACTATAGACATACAAAGACGCCAGGGTTTCATCCAGAGGGAACCTTACAGTTCTGTCAAGTTTATCTTAGATATCAAGACACGTCGCATTTCAACACCACCTTCGAAATCGATGACAGCGCAATCACCGAGAATGGCGTTACCTCCTTCAGCACATACCCAGCGAAATTCACAGGAAATATGTTCACTCTGACCAGCACCGATCCTCTTTGCGTCAAAGTCTATTCTGATAACCAAACTGGTCATTGCTTTGCAGTGGGCTTCGGTCAATGTTTTGGCAAGGACTGGATACATGTCGTTTCTGACGAATACCGGATGAAATATGCTCAGGTGGAGTACTCCAAAATGCTAGCCAGAGCACCAGAGCATGCGCGATCCATGGACAAGGTGCGTTCTGGAGCTGGACGCTGCGGTCGGGTCTGTATTATGCAAACACATCTCCGTCAATTGACCCTGCGTACTTCTTGTGTCGCGTGGAAGAGCTCAAGAAAGAATGGAGTCAAGTTCGAGGCATTTCAGGATCCCAGTTCTGGTAGTGTATCGGGTGAATGGACGGGCTTCGATCTTGATGTGGGTAGAATCTACCTTGTGCCAAGCATTACTTCCGTATCAGCATTGACACTATCCTTCATAGAAAACAGATGATCCCAGCTATGATTGGCGGGCTCTCATGATACCCGATAGGAAGGCGCAGGATAGCTATGAGCTACGCGTAGATGGGGTTTCCATGAAATTCTCAAAAGCATCTAAAGGTATAAAGGTAAGTACACATAAGTTTCATACTCTGCTCGAGTCTTATGAGAACAGCTGGGTGACTATGGTCACTTTACGAACTCCGGGTACTTCTGCTGCGAAGGAAACATCCACACTGACCTCGAGTCGCTTCCTTTACAGGAGGGCATTACCCCAAGGCAGCACAGGGTATCCGAAAGGGGTGGGTACCATGGAACTAGTGACTATGTTTTGGCCCACTCGAACGTGCACGCTTCCATCTTATTATATAAACCAATTTGCCTGTCGCTTCCAATTAATGACCACGTCAAGACATTGTTGACTTCCCTCTCTACTCGATCGACTAATAGATATCTCGCTACAAGGGTCATACAATGTCCCCCTGACCCTAGCTCAAGCACTACACCTTTTTGCACTTTTGCACAGCCTTTTATTTGGAGAAATGAACTTGGGCGCTATTCTGTGTCGCAGGAGCGGTCGGGTGATGAGACAATAGGTGACCGAGCGAAGGTTAATGATACAGATGGAATAGAGTTGTAAAGTACCACTTTTTCGTCGGTTGTTCTCTGACTAGTACGTTCGTCTGTCCGTCTATTATTACTACGTTGTTTTATGTATATCATATCCACTGGAAGAAGTCTGGCTCGTGAGGCAACATGCATCCTACCTACAGCATTTGACACGCTCGACAGACCCCACTGAAAGTGACGAAATCCTTTGAGGGATATGGCGCCGGTTGTATGGGTGAAGTGTTCGCGAGGTTTCAGGGCTGGTGCAAACCAAACTGGTTGGCTTGGAGGAACTTTGTACTTGGGCGTTGGAGATAGGAGGAGGTGTCAGGTCACCGCCTTTGCGTCCACTGGTTTGTTTCCGGTGATATTTTTATGTCCGGGCGCATGCGATTTCGATATCGAGGACTCGAGAGGGAGGGTGTGGAAGTTGACGTGCTGGGACGATCCTGGTACAGCGTTGAAATAGCCGCTGGACGAGTGTGACGTTGTCACTGCGGAGATCGCGCTTGACAGCGAACGGAAAGGAAACACGATTGCCTGTGCTCCTACGCTGTCCTCAAGCCAATGACAGCGCATACACATGGCTCTCAAAATGTGCTCTTACTGCGAACGCCAGCTGAAGAAGGACTGGACAGTTTCGAAGGTGCTTTCAATGCCCATGGCTATTTGCCGATCTCTGTTCCTGTCCTGCAGACTGTCGCTGTCAATGTTGGAGATCTCTCGAGCAAGATCGCTGCCGGTCCTCAAAATCAAAGTCTATCTGGGGTTATCGTGACGAGCAAACGGGGTCTGGAGGCTTGGAGTAACGCTGTGAAGAGTTTAGTATTAGACGATCCTGGTCTGGTCCCAGGCGACTCGGGTGAGTTTGAGCAGGGGACTGCTAGTCGCGGCCATCGTGATTAGCATTATTTCCAGTGGATTGGACATCTGTGCCATTTTATGCTATTGGAGAGGCCACGGCGTCAGCTGCAGTAGAGCTAAGGGCTACATTGCCTTCTCGCCTTGTCCCAGGCGATACTAGGGGACAAGCGCAGTCGGGGACCGCAGAGCAGCTTGCACACTTCATATTGAGTGATCTACCGGCACGAACAGACGGGAGCACAGTGAGAAGACTGCTATACTTGACGGGAGACAAAAATCGCGACACTCTGCCAAACATATTGACATCGGCGGGCATCGTTTTAGATGTGTTGCAGGTCTATGCGACGCACGGTTCACCCTCATTTCCGCGTGATCTCAAGAATGCAATCGAGAATGTACAAGCAGGTAAGTGGCCTGTGGAAATGTTCCATTGATTGAAATGTCAACGAGAATGCATACTAGATCCGTCGCAGAGCTGGGGTTGGGTTGTCTTCTTTGCTCCCTCTGCAGCAGAACAGGTCTTACCTACACTATTAGAACGGTTCCATTTCCGGGGTATCGATTCCTCAGCAGAGTTGGTAGGCAATAAAGTCAAGATCGCTGTCATCGGTCCTACAACGGCGACGTTCATGCAAGATGTATTGGGGTTGTACGTGGACGTCGTTGCGCCAAGGCCGACGTCCAAAAACCTCGCCAGTGCCATTGCTGCGTTCGACAGAACTTGAATGAAATTCAATCTATTTTCTTTTCGTTGTTCTTGTCTCGCATTTTGCACACTAAACAGGTTTCCATCGTCACTACTCTAAATTCCGTAACCCTTACGTCTTCTCCATTCCTCTTCACATAGTCACATTAGCCAGAAGCGTTATGCCGGTGTTCTTGACAGATTTCAGTGACGCTTTGCCGATCCAACAACACTTTTTCCAACTACATCCACTCCTTTCCTAGTACTATCCTTTTCTCCCCTGGCCTGCCTGTAGTCCCTGCTGACAATTCAGCTGAGCTCGAAGGACGTTAGACTTTTCGTTCAGTCTAAATGGACTCTCCTTTACTGCGGCAGGAATTTGGACCTGCGACGTCCACGTCGAACTTGTTGACGCCCCAAGACCAGTCCCGGTCACCATCACCTTATTTGGATGGTCTTTTATCCCCATCTCCGAGCAGGTCTGCAAGTCCCTCACCTTCGACTGTGAGTGTTGCTATGAATGTGGAACATCCATGCTGATGGTTTCCCTTGTAGAACTCGTTGGACCAGGTGTGTGGGGTAGTACATCCGTACTTCCATGTTCTGACCGACTAAATAGTACTCCATGAGACATCCTCAGGAATGGGGGACCCACGCGCTCACAATGGGCACGCCGGAACCCGATGATTATCTTCACAATCCTGATCCTAAACGCGACCTCAAGTCTGACAAAGGCGGCCATATTTTCACTTGTCGGGGTATTGCCAATCTAGGATGTCTCTTCATTCTTGCAGCAGCCCTCCTCTCCCTTTTGTAAGTCTTGTTCTTTCCCCGTTTGCCTTGCTGACGTTCATTGCGCCAGCTTGGGTATGAATTGGTCCCCATCACTGCTACGGGTTTCTAACGTTCTCCTGTGTAGTAATTCCTGTCCTCAGTCAACTTCTGACCAAGAAGCCGACCACGCAAGGAGGATTCAACATTGGTGGTATCAACTCTACGGGCCAGATCCCTTCCATCCCTGGTGGATGGGGATTGATCGACGTCGATACTCCGAAAGAAGCGCTTACCAAGGCTTCTTACATGAACCCCGGAGACCAATGGGAGCTAGTATTCTCCGATGAGTTCAATACCGATGGCCGGACGTTCTATCCTGGCGACGATCCCTACTGGGAAGCACCTAATTTGCATTACTGGGGAACGGTGTGTTCATCGTATACCGTAAAATTACCATTTGACTTGATCGGTTTATGGCGTCATAGAATGACCTGGAGTGGTATGACCCTTCGGCGGTTACGACCAAGGGCGGTGCGCTTGCCATCACGTTGAGCAAGCAAAACCCAGTGACAAACCACAACCTGACCTACAAATCGGGAATGGTAGTCGTTTTTTTGTTTTGTTTTTGCTTTCTTTTACTGGTCCTAACGGGTGGCTCCTAGATCCAATCGTGGTACGTGGGTCGCGTTCTTGACAACGCGTGGGGAACTTATCGACTGCAGGAACAAGTTTTGCTTTACTGGTGGACTGATTGAATGTAGGCGAACCCGAGCGCGTGCGGCTATCTACTGAACTGTTGCTAGCTTCTGTCGTTCTACCGGGGTCGAACAACGTCCAGTGAGTATGACGGTTTGGGTTCACCGTTCGTATTAAGGAAACTTTGTTAGTGGCTTATGGCCTGCCGTGTAGGTGGTCGAAACGTTACTTACTCGACGAGTGTCTGACTTGTGTTTCCCAAGTTGGGCCATGGGAAATCTAGGTAGGCACTTGTCCGTGATTCTAGCATTAGGTTCTTACCAAGCGTATTTTTTTCAGGTCGTGCAGGTTTCGGTGCCACTTTGGACGGATTGGTATGTGTGACTCCGTTTAATTCTCTACTTGCTTATGGTCTCCTTCAGTGGCCGTACTCGTACGACAGTTGCGATGTCGGAACCCTGCCTAATCAAACGTACCCGGGCACGAACAAACCATTGGCTGCTTCGGAGAATGGCGATCCTGAGTATGGTGGTGTCCTGGTAGGGCCTAAATTACTCTTGCCCCTACGTTGCTCAAGAATAAGGTCTAGTCTTATCTTCCCGGACAACGATTATCAGCGTGCACATGTCCAGGAGAGTCACACCCAGGTCCGATCCGCAGCAATGGATCCTACGTCGGTCGTTCTGCACCTGAAATTGACATTTTTGAGGCAACCGTCGATGGTAGTATTGGCAAGGTTTGTAGATGAGGCTTGACGCATATTATATCTTACTCATTTCTCTCCAAGGTCTCTCAGTCTGCGCAGTGGGCACCTTTCAATGTGAACGAACCTTGTATGCCATCACGCTAACTCTGGCTGACTCTTTTGTTTAGGCCGCATATCAATTCTTGAATACGTCGGACACATTGAAGATTTATGATCCAGATGTCACTGTGCTGAATCCTTACCACGGAGGCAAGTGTGTACTTAGAATGACTGATGCGTGTACTGGAACGGCTGTTTACAGGGGCTTACCAGCAGACCACAAGCGGTCTTTCCCTCACTGATCAGAACTGCTATGAATTGGATAAGGCGTGTTATAGCGTCTATGGTTTTGAATATGTCCCGGGGTACGTGCAGAATACTGATCGCTACTGAGTCCCATCGTTAAAACGATTGTAGTTTCGACAATGGTTACATCACATGGATCAGCGACAGCAAACCTGTCTGGACCGTTATGGCTGGTGGTCTGGTCGGCGATCCTCTTACTGAGATCGGTCCTCGTCCGATCCCTCAGGAACCCATGGTATGTAAATCTACCCGTATTCCATGGCCAATGCTGACGGTCTGATCTGCGTAGTACATCATTGCCAACCTCGGGTTTTCTATCAACTTTGGAGGCATCGATTTCGAGAATATCCAGCTTCCGGCGACGATGCTTATTGATTATGTCCGGGTGTACCAGCCCGCAAACGCCAAGAACATCGGTTGCGATCCTCCGGACTACCCCACGGCTGATTATATCAACAAGTGAGTGAGGTTTCACGTGCGTTCTCTGTGCATGCTCACGCACATTGCAAAATGTAAGGTATATGGAAGCGTACACGAACTTCAACATTACTACGTGGGCACAGTTCAACCAGACGAATCCGAAGAACAGACTGAGGGATAATTGCTGATCGTTTTACTTCACGACTATTTGACGACTTTTTACATTGTTCGTGCTCTTCCTGGCTTTTGCTTCATGCTTCATATAGATTATGGGACTTCGTGCATTTACTTTGACGGGTTTAATCGCATCACTGGAGGTATATGTGTTTCGTCGGGAGGTTGACCATTCATCACGTGACTCTGCGTGACACTGCACTTGCCCCGGTTTCTCATCCTCTCATCTCTTCTTCTCGCACTTCTACCCACTCCAGTCTAATCCTTGTGCATTCTACATTCTACATACACGGTATACAAAAGTCAATTTCCTTTACCGATATCGATAGTGAACTCGATATGAATCACGAGTCGCCAACCCACAGCCCATTCTCGTCGGATGACTCGAACGGCATCGCTTTTCGCCTGATGCCAGCCCCCGATACGGAGGACAGGCCCGGATTCCCCACTTATGCTCAGTACAAGCACGTCGAAGCCAGCTACCTGGGCGATTTGGCACCCCAGAAGCGAACCAAAGCACTCATCACACAAGCCATGTTCGACGATATCTGGGACGTCTTGCACCATCCGAAAGCTTTCACCACCGGGACGCCCCAGTTCCGCTACTGGGTTCGCAAGATGTTCACGCTCGGCCGGCCCAAACGAGATGCGATAGAGTCCCCGGGGACCCCCGCCGATGACGACGACGACGACAACGACTCAGTGGCTGACACGGATGGCGCCACCCCTATTGTTCTGCACGACGGTAGGCCAGTTGCGATCATGGAGCACTTGTACGAGGTTCTTTGCTATTGCCACGGACTGGCCAAGCATGGTGGGCGCGACAAGACGTGTGCTGTCATTCGCGAGCGGTACACTTGGGTTCCGAAAGACCTCACTGCGCGGTTCGTCAAGGCGTGTCCGACTTGTGCGAAGAAGAGGAATAGGAACTGTGAGCTGGTCGCTCAGTTCTTGAAGCAGCCTCGGGTGAGAAAAGAGGAGGTTGATGATATGTCCGTTTGCTCGAGGGTGGAAGAAGAGGTCGGCGACGATATGTCTGTCTGCTCTGGGGCGAAAAAAGAGGAAACCGACGATATGGACATCTGCTCTCGGGTGGAAAAGGAGCCCGACGATATGGACATGACCATCTGCTCCCTTTTGCCGGTTACCCCAATGCCAAAAGTTCCATCGATTCCGCCGATCCCGGAGTCTCCCCGTAAAAAGGTTTGCCGCTTTGATATGGAGAACGTCTATCCCACGGAGTTGCGAGCACGCGGAGAACTGTTCTTTCCGAGCGATCTCTTTAAGGTGCAAGATAGCTCTTTCGTCCCCACGCTTCGGAATGCTTCTTGGTCCACTCCATCACTCAAGGATTGCGACTCCGTGTCCTCCGAACTGCCTGCTGTCCACGATGTCAATCCCAGATGCGATAGCTTCTTTTCCGATGCAGACGCTGGCAACAGTCTCGATACTCCTCTCAAACCACGTTTTCTGCGGCCGGTTTTAAGTGACATCTCGAACATCGACAATCGCACTCTAAACAACCCATGGCCCATCATCGGAAAGTGCATCTCGCCCGCTCCCCAGCCACTGAGAGTTGCGAAACCGGTAAACCTACAGCCATCGGTGGTGTCGATGCCAGAGTCGTGCTGGTGCGGCTTTTCACACCACAACGACCGAGGCCCCAACAACGTCGTAGAGTCCCCTTCGCCCACTCTCCAATTGCCAAAAGTCGCGGGATCCCTGGACCTACAACCCCCGTTCGTACCAGAGCCATGCTGGAATGGTGTCTCGTACCTGGCCCTTCCCAACAGGACCGCCTTTCAGGACATCGCCACAGAAAGCTCGGTCGCTTCACCTATGTCGTTTAGCAACAGGACTATCTTTCAGGACGTCATCGGGGATAGCTCGATTGTTCCACCCATGATTTTTAGCAACGGGAACATCTGTCAGGACGGGGATGGCTCGATTGTTCCATCCATGATTTTTAACGACGGGAACATCTGTCAGGGCGCCACCGGGGATGGCTCGATTGTTCCATCCATGATTTTTAACAACGGGAACATCTCCCAGAGCGTTCACGATGGAAGCTCGGTACCACACGTAGCATTTCCCCACATAAACGTCACTCAGTACGCCAACGGACAAGGAGCCCCCTTTGCGTACAGCAGTCATTCGAACCATGTTGATGGTGAAAAGGCAAGAGGACAAGCACCGCTATTCATGGATTGGATGCCGTCGTCGGTCTGCAGAAGCCAGAGTAGTTTTTCTACGGCCGCTTCGTTGGCCTCTGTTGGACCTCTGAGTCCTTTCGACTTCGATCTTTTGTGTCCCGAGCTCGCTTTAGGTACCGATATCTCAGCGGATGTTTTCTCTTCGTGGCAGGCCTATTCGGCTGAACGAGTTTTGTTCCATTAAGGGGGGTATCTAGTGGTCTGTATATATCATCTACATACATCGCCCCCCTGCTACGAGCCCACTGTTTCATACCCTTCTGGCTTTGTAGACATGTATGAACCGAGCACATGCTTCTTTCTTACTTTCCATCCAATGCTGAAGGAGAGGAGTCGTGGGCGTGAGCGAGGGGACAGTAGCGACAGGAGAAACGCGGAGGGGTAGCAAGAGTACATGCCATTGTCGTGTGGCCCTCATGCTGGTCGTGGTCGAGGTAATGGTAATGGCGAAAGCGCACAAATCAGACAGTCCTGTGTATCAGGATTATTATAGGAGTCGAGAGAGAGGATTAGGACGAACAGCTTAATTCCCTTGCTCGCAGAGCAAAGGGTTCTGGGATGTCGTTAAATCGTGGGAACATATCACGACAGAACTTTTTGCCTTCTTTGGTACCGTGTGATTCATTTGACTTACTTTGCAACTTGTCAATGTGAACCTTTCGATACACTTCAGTAGTTACAATTTGGATTTCCATTCGTGAGCAAGGGTTCTGCCGACGCAGGCGGCATTTCGAGTAGGATGTACATCTCGAAAAGTGTTTGGCTCGCTGCGCGGCAGATCGTATTGGTATCTTTGATTCTTCAAGTCACCTCTCGAAAAGTTTACGCTGATCGCAAGGCACCTTGCGCAATCCCGTGATGTCCACTCACCTGGGAAGTGTTACTAGGGGATTTATGTTGCTGCCTGAGTCCCAGGAGTTAGGAGGTCCCATAAATTTCAGTTGGACACCCCCAATACAGTTCTCTTTACTCGACCACATGTACATTCCCCTCTTGTCCAAGTTCAAGGACTCCCACTCCAGACGCCTTGAACGTCGCCAGACCGAAGAAGAGGTTCCCCTCAGCGGAGATTCACTTGGAGAGAGTGATGCAGAAGCCTATGGTTATGGTTATGGTGGAGGAAACTCAGCTGTTATTCCTGAAGGACACCCATTCGCAGGACGCAGTGTTGGTGGTGGGACACGTGACCAGATATTTGGGACAAAGTAAGTTGACCGCTTTCCTTCATCGTTGTTTCCTCATTTTAAGAATATGCCAAGGGCGTATGGGAGTGGATACCCCGGTATTGAAGGTCGTGGTGTTGTAGGTAGACCTCTTCCGTTCTGGTACTGGCCTGTTGTATGGTCGAGAAATGCAAGCAGCATCCAGCCATATCTTGATGGCTCAGAAGTGAGTCGCTTCCATCCTCCCTTCCCCCATCTCTCATACATATCCTTACAGTACGGCGACTCCTCTAACACCACTCGTTTCGGCGGCCCACTTCAGGAAGCCCTCTTCATCTCCGACTCGAAACTGAAGACCCAGTTTCACGTCATATCCGATCAGACGACAGTTGACTATCTCATTCGTAGAGTCGGTTACAGCTGCTCCGATTATATGTCCGACGACCACTGGGTAACATCTTCTGTATTCGATGCGAACTCACAGCACGCGCCAAAGCCACAACAGGCCATACAGTATTACCGTGCAAGCAGCACTGTGCTCACGCTCGATGGGTACAATAACTCTGCGACATTCAGCAGTAATGAGTCTGTGTCAGATTCACCTCTTCCACAGAATATCGATACGAAGTTCCTCGAGTGTCTGAACCAGACGATTGGATCGGCTGTGCCTCTTGTTGAAGTTCCACCCGAGACATGGATGATGCAACATCAGTGGATAGGAATCATAATAACATTCGGCTCTGTCTTTATGATTGTGGCGATGAGATTGGGAGTTCTGACACCAATATTCGTTAAATTATTACTTGGGATACGATGGATCACGACCCTTGTGGCAAATGTCTTTGCTTGCTTATATTCCAAGATGCAGAGCGGGGTGGCATTCGTTGTAATCAACTGTTCGTCTGGGATGACAGTCCGTACGTCTGGGACCACTGGCCCACAGGTCAATGACTGGTCGAGTGTAGAGGAGTAGAAAATAGCTACTTGGTTGCTAATAATTCTTACTCTTCACTTAATCCTTTCAATTCCTAATGATGTAATGCGAAGCAGTGTAGATTTGGAGAGGGCATATGATACATCATGTTCTAGACACCGTGAATGCATAGAACTATTAGTGGGTACCGGATCTGTAGCTACGGTAGGGATACGGTATAGGGAAGACGAGAGAGACTCCAATTGAATCCCCGCTAAGGCGCCGGACAAGGCGCCGGACAAGTTTTGCCGGACATTCCAAAACCCGAATATTGTCGATTTGGAGACGACTCTGATCACAACCAGGTTAAAAGGTCTACCACAAGAACGTCCTCAGCCATGGCCCTCGAGAATGACCTCGGCGATGGTTGGACTTCGACAACCACGAGTATCCATTTCGGGCAACCCTCATTGGCCAGCGCCTCTCCGAAGCTCAGTGTTCATCAACTGCCTTGAGGAGCGGTTCCAGAAGCAGAATGCCACTTCTGACCTGAATGAACTGATCACGGTGACTAGGGCACTACGGTACGATCTTCGTTGCTCCATGGTCTTGCGTGTTGCCTTTGGAACAGGCTCTGACGACAAGGAAACGTCTCTGGCTTGGATAACGCCATCGCCGTTGGACAGGCCGCGTTCGAGCGTGGACACCCAGATCGTGTCGAACCTCTCTACCTCTTGTGCTTTTTTCAACTACCTCTGCCAGGGGGTTGTTCCGGGAACGGGATGCCATTTTTGGTCTGGATGAACTGGTTGATCAATGGTCATGCTGCCAATCGCTGCATGCTAGAACTCCACCACCCAATCGACAAGCCACGATCTTTGTTGCCCCACAATCTTGTACGTTACCTTTGGGACAGGTTCCAGCGACAAGGGGGACTCCCGACTTGGAGGAGGCCATCGCGTTTGAACGGGTTGTATCAGAACTCCATCAGCGATCAATTCGTATTCTCGTGCATTTCATGGCGAATACAGAAAGGCGGAAAAGGTAACAGAACTGTGGGAGTTCATTGTACTTGGGCGCACTGTCCTGGAGCTTGGTTTGTCGGGGCATTCTGTCAACCATTGTCCCTCCGGGAGCTGACGCTTTACGTATCAGATGGATCTGACCAACGAGCGGAGGCCATGACGCTCACAGACCGATCCATCTGATGATCGTCCTGTATTGCTCCAGTGCCATTACTGCCTGTTTTCGAAAGAAGTCGAAGTCGGGTTCACGCACTCGCTCCTACTTTTATTGCACCCTTTGTGCTTTGCAACAAAACCGTATCGTTAACTGCGCTTTGCCGTACAGTGCAACATTTATCAACATTTCCAGTTCGGCAAGTACAGTGTCGTGGTCCCCATAAACCGACCAATCCAGTGCGAAGAACATCATGCCAACAGCTCTTAGCCCCGTTCGAATAACGTGCTGTTACATAGCGCAACGCCGGTACCACCTAAATATATATCTGCTCTCTTTGTCGATGCAACACGCCACGCCCACCTGTAGCCACGTTTGCGACGAAGAAAACGAAGGAGAACACTACTTGACTGCATGTCAGTAGTATTTAAAGTCGTTGAGACACCCTCGGACACAGCAAGACGTCATCGTCAGACTTAGGCACAACAATCGGTGGCTAACCCAACCAACTTGATCAGGTTCGTTATCGCATTTCTCGCACTTGGTGTCATATTTTTATCATTTGTCATATTGGGGACCAGTGATGGAACTTTGAGCGGGATCTCTGATCAGACCCCGTGTTGCTGTATCGTAGGCGGCGACTTCTTCGAATTGAACCATACGGGCCGAGGCATACTCTGCTGGCGAGGAAGACAAGGTCGAATTTCTAAACCTATAACCGTATCGATGATGTCGGAGTCATGCTGGTGCGGCTTTTCACACAGCAGTCCCAACAACATCATTGAGTGTCATTCGCACACTCTCCAACTGCCGGAAATCGCGGGATCCTTAGACCCACAACCGCTGTTCGTACCTGAGCCATGCTGGATTGGTGTCGCAAAGTCAGTAAGTAGGACGACACAACACCACTACCTATGCCGTGATTAATAAACGCTACCGGGAACTGCCTGAACCCTAGGAGTTAGGGGGTCGTATAAAACACCCCTCTCCGATAACCGTTCTTCCTGCTTGGCCACATGTACCTTCCCCTCTTGTCCAAGTCACACTCGCACTCCGGACGCCTTAGACGTCGCCAATCCGAAGAAGTAGAGGTTCCCCTCAGTGGAGATTCACTTGGAAAGAGCGATCCGAATGCTTATGGTTACGGTCATGGTGGAGGAAACTCAACCATCATTCCTGAAGGACACCCATTCGCAGGACGCAGTGTTGGTGGTGGGACGCGTGACCAGATATTTGGGACAAAGTAAGTGGACCTCCGTGGCTTCATCATCGTTCCCCATTTTTAATCATATAGAATGAAGGGCATATGGGAGTGGATACCCCGGTATTGAAGGTCGTGGTGTTGTAGGTAGACCTCTTCCGTTCTGGTACTGGCCTGTTGTATGGTCGAGAAATGCAAGCAGCATCCAGCCATATCTTGATGGCTCAGAAGTGAGTCGTTTCCATCCTCCCTTCCCCCATCTCACATACATATCCTTACAGTATGGTGAATCCTCCAACACCACTCGTTTCGGCGGCCCACTTATGGAAGCTCTCTTCATCTCCAACTCGGAAAAGCTGAAGACCAAGTTTCGCGTCATATCCGACCAGAGCACAGTTGACTACCTCGTTCAGACGGTCAGTTACAACTGCTCCGATTACCTGTCCAGCTTGGGAACATCTTCTCCATTCGATGCGGACTCGCAGCATGCACCAAAGCCACAACAGGCCATTCAATACTACCGTGCAAGTAGCACTGTGCTCACGCTCGATGGGTACAATAATTCTGCGACATTCAGCGGTAATGGGTCTGTGTCAGATTCACGTCTTCCACAGAATATCGATACGAAGTTGCTCGAGTGCCTGAACCAGACAATTGGATCGGCTGTACCTCTTGTTGATGGTGCACCCGAGACATGGACGATGCAGCATTGGTGGATCGGACTCATTTTAGCATTCAGCCCTGTGCTAGTGGTTGTGGCGGCGGCATCCGTGGTTGCAGCGGTAGGCGTCTTGTTTGGAATATTTTTCGGGATAGTATGGGTCACAGTCTTTGCGGCACGTAACCTTTATTTTTTATGTTCCGAGATGAAGAGAAGGGCGACATCCTTTGTACTCGACCATTTGTCTGGGATGACGCGGATGGTCCACATGGATACTATTCATGGGACCACTGGCCCACAGGTCAACGACTGGTCAAATGTAGAGGGGTAGAAAATAACTGCTTGGTTTCTGATTCTTACTTTCGAGCTTTTCTTATCATAGGATTTAGTTTACTATAATCTCCGATGGGCCAGCAGACTCGAGGGTGACAAAAATTGGAATTGCAGTAACCCTTTTTTCTATGGGTAACGTGCAAGGTTCTCGGTGTCAAGCCTCAACGTAGTAGTGTAGATTTGGAGATGATCACATTACGAGCCGTCTACTACAAGAACACCTCAAACAACCCTCAGCCATGGCTTCGAGAGCGACCCCGCGGAGATGGTTGATAAGCCACGCACGGAGGTGGACTTCAACAGGCCATGGGACGACCGACACTATCCATTTCGGGCAACTCTCATCGGCCAGGATCCCTCCGAAACTTATCGACTACCAGTTCCAGAAGCAAAATGCCATTTCTGACCTGAAGAACTGGTCACAGTGACTAGGGCACATAGGATCTTGCGTGTTGCCTTTGGAACTGGTTCCGGCGACAAGGGGACACCTCTGGCAGGCCATCGCCGTTGAAAGGACTGCATCCGAACTCTGTCAGCGGGGGCATCCTGACAATGCCAAATTTCTTCAAGGGACTCCTGACTTGGAGGAGTAAACAAGCTGATACAATCAGAACGCCATGATCAGCGATCCATTCGTACTTTCATGCATTCCATGGCGAATACAGAAATGCAGGAAGGGTAGCATAGTACATACCGGGGCAAGTTCATTGTACTTGGACGCACTGTCCTGAAGCTTGGTCCGTCGGGGCATCCTGCCAACTATTGGCCCTCCGGGAGCTGGTGCTTTGCATATCAGATACAGTAGGTTTGACCAGCAATAACAGACATACAGGAAGCCATGGCGCTCACAGACCGATGGAAATCTATCATGTATTGCTCAGTGCCATTGCTGCCTGAAATCGATGCTTCTGAGTATGCGTAACCTCTGCAGAGGGGAAAAAGGAAAATTATGTGACGCACGCATTTGGAACGAACTTGCTGGTTCGTGCGATATCCGCTGCTTATTATACCAATATCCTAGATACCCTCGAGCTTTGCACGAATCATCAGATCATATCCACATCATACCAAGATTATAGCCATGGCCATCGTACCCCCGCGTGTTTTGTCAGAGGATAACCCTGTCTCTCCATTTATTTATTTACCATATTTTATTGATAACACCAACATGTCCGCTGTCCTTTCTGATCTCTAAGTCTTGCATTTGCTTGGGCAGCTCATTCAAATGCAATGAAACACCTGCTACAACGAAGGAGAAGGTGAGTGTCTGTTCCAAATACGCTTTCTGACCCATCACTTTCGGCCAGGTGATGCTCGTATCATGTATATGCACGCTTTGTCGCAAAACAACACATGGGCACTCGGGGCCCTCTATGGTCACACCCCACACGCGCTGGCGACATGGCAAGCGCGATTCCGAGTCAAGAGTAGTGCCAACGTTACGGAAGTCAGCAAGCAGACCTCCTAGCTCAACCCAGTATGTGCACCCACTTCTGGTTGTTGTGCCGCCCATCACAGCAGACTGTAGTAATCATGACCCATCCACGACATGCTCTGAGCAGTCTACTGTCTCCCAAGTCCAGGGTGTTCATCCTATGCCAGAGCCACTTGGTAACGAAGTTGACGACGGCCACTCCAATGTCTCTACTATGGATAACTACCAGGCTTGGGACAATGGCGTCGCAAATACACCCGAATTCGAGCCGGTTGACGGTGATCAACTACCAATCGATGATCGACTACCAACAGCCTCGGATGATCCTCAACAGCATTTGCAGGACCCCATACTGTCCGATATTTCTTCACAATGTACTCCAACCGCTGTCCCTTCTGGTCTGTGTGGAGAGCCATCTCTCCAAGACGAAGACCTTCAAGAACTCGTACCAGCATTTCAGCAAACACCACCAATCTGATTACTCTATCTTCAAGTTGCGGCTGCCCATATCATTGGATCGACTACCATTGCAGGGGCGACCAATCAACTGCAAGATGGCCTTGATCTCATCGAATTATGTGGATTACTACCCACATTCCCTGTCCCACGGCGTTCTGTCGCGACTGTAAAGAAGCACCTAGGCCTGCAAGTCGATGACTTCATATCAAAGATACCCATATGCGATCAATGTTACAAGTCTTACACCTGGAAGGACATTGACGCACTTGAATCACCACAGTGCAAGGTTCCGCAGTGCAAGGGGACTGTATACCGCACCAAATGCGAGTGTAGTACCAACTCTCATAGTGACGATGTGCGACTCAAGCGTGTCCCTGTGAAATACCTCATATACTGCTCACTTGTGAAGGCGATACAACGTTTTCTTTTGCGGCCAACCTTTGTTGAGGCAATGCGGGACACCTCTCAGGACAAAGGCCCACGTCCACCGCTATCTGATGATGAACAGATGCACGATATATACGATGGATCTGAATGGACACGCCTTGAAATTGGCCTCAAGCGGATATATTTCCCCGATGGTACCATTCAAGACGTCGAGGAATCACCAGGATCTCGTCGCTCACTCTTCTCATCTGACATTGGCCTTGGCTTGACGATCAACATTGACTGGTAACTTTCTGTTTACTCGATCTGGGATTACATAGTCCATAGAAATATACTGAGATTCTTACAAGGTTTGGTATCACAGATAACCGGCCTCACTCCGCAGGTGCAGTTTATGTCTCGTTCAACAATTTACACCGGTCAGTCAGGTTCCTTACCCAAAATGTCCACCTTGCACTTGTCATCCCTGGGCCGAAAGAGCCCAGTCTTGAGAACCTCAATCATTGCCTTGAGCCACTCACAAACAATCTTCATGCTCTCTACAAAGGTATGCTGAGCATAACAGTCACAAGAATGTTATCTTATGGGATGACCTGGACTCGGAGGAATGCAAATGCGAGTATATGGCTACAGATGCCCCAAGGATGTTCACGTTGGAGTACTATGCGAGAACTCGGACATTCCGGCTACCCGCAAGGTCACAGGCACCGCAGGGCATAGTCACAAGACGCACCCTTGTAACCTCTGTTTCATCCAGCTGTGTGACATCGACACTCCAAGGGCCTACGATATTCAGAGCAAGTGGTCTTATACTAAAGTGCTGATTAACCATATCCCTTGTTCCATTAGGCTTTCAGATGCGAGACGACTGGAAGCAACTTGCCCACGCGCACGAATCAAAATTGGCGACAACAAAGAATAAACGCAAGAAGATTCTTGACACCCATGGAGTCCGATATTCAGTACTCAATGATCTTCCCGGTTGGCTACCTGCTCGGCGCTCACCAATCGACTTCATGCACAACTTTTATGGTATAGTATTACAGTAGACTACCTCATAATGCATCTCAATGGGACTGCCAAAAGTTTATGCATTAGGTCGTTTATGCACAAGGCTTTTGTCACGCCTATGTGACATCCGTGTGACATGTTGTGACTAGTGTTGACAAAGACACGATGCCGTGCTATTGTTGACAACAAGGACGAGAACAAGTCGGTGCCGCCACCGTCATTCGGTGTCAATGATGACAATGCCACCACCAATGTTGACTGTCACAACCACGATGGCAACCGATGCTAGGATCATCACCACAACCAATGCTGGACTACCACAAACAACAACCAAGCTGATAGATCACCACGACCACAATGACGCCATACCACTGCCTGTAATGAGAATAACATTGAGACTATGACCATGACAACACCAACACCAACATCAACCATCACTGCCACATTGGCGCTACCCACCCAATGACGATGACGAAGTGCCACCAGCCATCAATTGTATCCACTTAGTTCCACTTGTACTATGACTTGATGCAGACACATCCACCAGCAATTGCTCCTTATATATTTTAGATGTAATTGACCTTGGTCAGATGTGTGTTAACTTTGAATATGTCTTACAGGTAGTGGTAGGGCATATTTTAGTTGATTTGAATGCAACACCTTGCCCTGCTCAGCCCAGGCCATTCAATTGGTAGTGCTCATAATGCATAAATTTCACCACAATGCTTGCACTTTGCATTATGCACAGATGAGCAATTTTGAGTGGGTCCCAACTCGGTTCCAGGGAAATCTGATGCACTACCTATTTTATGCATGCATACCTAATGCATTTTGATGTAGTCTACTGTACTTTGAGTGTGTCCCTGGCTCATGCTGCATTGTTCGTAGCCCTTGTCAAGCGGTTCCTATTTGATGTCATCACAGCAGGATATCTTTTGAATTCAGCAGGCTGGGAGCTCTATCAAGCAACAATCAACCAGATTATCTGGCCATCTGGCATTGGATGATTGCCAAAGAACGCATGTTATCAATGATTTTTGTACTACTCTGTATCAATGCTCATACCTTTTCAAGCTTGACGACGACCATGCCCTTCCCAAGGCAGATCAATGGCGCTGGCTTGCAAATGTTCTGCCCTTTGTACTCTGGATATGCTGGTGTGATCACAATGGCAAGATACGATCCTCTGCACCACCTATTCCTGCCAATGCCAAGGCTCGGCCAACCTTCACACGCGATCTCTACAGAATATACAAGCTCACATTGTATCTTTTGGTGTCTGAGCGAATTTTTGCAAGTAGATCAATCTCCATCACTGACGTTGACCGTGGGCAGTCCTATCTGCAGTTGTATTGCCAAGGCTTGCAGTCTCTGGGGGTCCACCAAACCATAAACAGCCACCTTGCGATGCATTACTCAGTTGTCTTTTGGCAATATGGTCCAGCCTACACCACATGGTTATTTGGCTTTGAATGCTTTAATGGTGTCTTAGAGGACGTGAATCTCAATGGTCATACACTGGGAAGTGAAATGGAATATTTGTTGGCACGTGATTGGATTGAAAAGCACCGTTTGTATGAGTTAGTAAGTGACTCTTTCAGCCGAGTTAATGTGTCTACACCCTCAGGCTTCCTATTAGGCAATATCACTACCGTCAGATGCATCTCTCAAGGAGCATAAAGTGGTCCAACGTGCCATGAATCAGAAGGGTATGGATCGAGGAACATTGCGCAATCAGATTGCACACTTCACATCTGGTACGTCACACAGTGTCAGCTGGGATTCTGATCTTGCCATATTATGACAACAGCCGCTATCATTGCACCCAAATCTTTGGGTAAGGTGAAGTTCTCGAACCTACGGAACCTAGAACACCCGGTCGTATATCAGCTAATCATCACTTATCTCCAAAACGAGTACCCAGATCTCAGGATTGTCGATGACATGACGGCTGAACCAGGAACAAATATTCTTTTTGCAGCATGGTCAACCCGAGTTCTCCCATTCATCACCAAAGACGGCATCAGATTTGGGTCAGCAACAGCTACAAGAACTGATACAGACCAGTTTGCTGGAATTGCAGTGGGAAGGGCGCCTGTGCTGCCCTGCAAGATACTCTATCACTTCGAAATCCACCTCCCTCCAAGTCAAGATCATGTTATCTATGTATCTGCTGTTCAGAAGTGCGTCATTGATGAAACTATTCCTATGATGCCCTGGGATCTATTGTGCGTCATTCCATTCATACACCAGCCCAGTTCAGCTCAGTGAGAACTTGGTGCATACGAGCACATAATGCACCTGCATTGTCCCATACAACACGGACAGACGAAGCTGACAATCGGCCGTGCTACATGACCAGCTGAGATAGGGCCCAGCCATGGTGCATCCCCATGTCATACGAGTGGGCTAATGGTAAGGTGTTTCACCATGCCATATTGGTGGCTCATGGAAAGGTTGTCACCAAGTAATATTGGTGGGCTGACACACTAGTACACTAGATCAGGATATGGCCTGTGGCAATAGGACCTAATGCGGCAAGGGAGCTGCGGCATGCGGCCAGAGGACTATATGCCGCAGATTCAGGCCGAGGATTGCAGGGGGCTTGCCGCAGCATTTCGGCAAAAGGACGGTAGTAAGTGCTGCAATGCGGCTAGCCTGTGGACGGGAGTCAATAGAAGGGCCTCTGTACCAGTGTCCCATGCTTTGCATTTGGCTGTGGTATTGGTGTCCTGTGCTTTGCATTGGGCTGTACCTTTGGTGTCCCTTTCTTGTTGCAGGGCCAGCCAAAGAAACAGCATCCCGTGCTTTCCAATGGGCTGCATGCATGGTGTACCTTTAAGAATACCCAGCCATGGGATTGGTGTCCCATGACTATGAGTAGGCCCTGGAGCCAGTTTCATCTATTATGTGCAGGGCACATGGCAACAATAGGTACAATGTCCCATAGCATTAGGTGGGCCCTCAGAAAGGTGTTATCTACCTATATGGGAGGGCCTTGCAGTACACTTCAAAGTGACAGGCTATGAATGCGGTGTCCCAGAGCATTAAGCAAGCCCTCCTTCTGGGGACACCTAGCTAGATGGGAAGGCCAGCTGATATGCTTCCCCTTCAGTATGATCGGCCATAATGTTTGGCCTCCCAATATACACAGCAGGCCCTTAGAACTATATCCCTTGTATAAATGTAGGGCCGGGCATCTGGTCTTCTCTAAAGTAGCGGTAAGCCAGGTGTGGCACGACACAATCGGCACTACATGGCATTGGCAGAACACACTGTCGGCAGAACAAGGCTGTCAGCAGAACATGTTGTCGGCAGAACAATGCTGTCGGCAGAACAAGGCTGTCGGCAGAACACACTGTCGGCAGAACACACTGTCGGCAGAACAAGGCTGTCGGCAGAACACACTGTCGGCAGAACAAGGCTGTCAGCAGAACACACTGTCGGCAGAACAAGGCTGTCGGCAGAACACACTGTCGGCAGAACAAGGTTGTCGGCAGAACAAGGCTGTCGGCAGAACAAGGCTGTCGGCAGAACACACTGTCGGCAGAACACAGGCAGAACAACGCTGGCGGCAGAACAAGGCTGTCGGCAGAACACACTGTCGGCAGAACTAGGTTGTCGGCAGAACAAGGCTGTCGGCAGAACACGACTGTCGGCAGAATTGTTTTTCGGGCAATGTCGGATTTGAACCGACGACAGCAGCGGCACAACATGTCATCAGCAATCTACCATCGGCATAATAGAATTGCGGCATTACAAGAACGGCACAACATAAATACTGGTAATGGCTGTGCAGCTATCGCGCAGGTGCCGCAATACCTTGCCGAGAATCACAAACGTGCTGCAGTAATAGCCGTGCGGCCATCATGCTTGCATGTGCGGCAATATGGGAATGACCGTGCCGTGTGGCAGTGTCGGCACGGTTGTGGACACCGGCATTTGCCACTGACATACTGGCCGGTGGCAGCCAGGCTGGTGGCTGTGCGAATAAGTACCGCAATGATAACATTAAATTAATGATGGCCGTACCGCAATGACTGACATGCGGCATTGATCCCTTTCTCAAGCTGCGGCTGTGTTAATACATGCCGCATCGATTGTTCCCCGAGAGACACACTCCAAAATAAGGCAAATCATAATGCCGATCCGAGATCCCTTATTATTGTGATGGGACAATGCACTGTGACAGCCAATCACAAGCAATAGAAACGCGGCCATCATGCAATATGAAATGCGGCAGTGTGGTTCATTAGCCGAATTGTCAGGACAATGATTGGTCGGACTTGTGGCTGAATTATTAACCTATATTTGATTTAGTCCACTTTGGTGTGCGACCACAATGCAAACATGTTGTGGTGTGAAATGCTTATATAATACGTTGAACATCCTTCAGGCCGCACGGCAATCGGACCCAGTTCTTCCTCTCAACCACTGCTTTACCATTTCCACATCCTTACAGTCTATATGGAAACTTCAGAAGGTTCTCAGTTCGTCTCCGCCTCATCCGTTCAAGAGGACGTGTCAACGGCTACGTCCCTCACTGCAGAAGAAGTCGTCGCCCAGGCCACTGAAATAATTCAAGGCCGGATTGATGGCTTGAGAAGCACACGGGAGAAGGGTGTATGGTCGGAAGCAGTGTCAACTATCTGGGCCCAGGTGGTGCGTGGCAAATTTATCTGCAATCAATCAACTCACTGATTAGGATATGATAGCGCCGGGTCGAGAATGTCCTGCAGGAGTTACCTGCAGGATTCATTATACCGACTATCATCGTTGCTGCCGACCAGTTTATGGAGGCGCCAGAGGTGATCCTGTCGACAGGGAAGTGGCCTCACTTCCCGGACATCGTTAACGCCACGGACCACGATATCCGGGACCATCCCTGGTTCCAACTAGGCAAGCCGCAGAAGAAGGTGGACAAGGGAAAGAGGAGAGCGGTAGAGCCGTCGGGGAACAATGCAGTGGCAGGACCATCGGGGGTAAAGGAGACAGAGGTGCACGGCAGTCGTGGCCAAGTAGGTGAGCCCAGTGAAACTGAGGACTCACAAGCAGTGCCAGAAGGAAGCCGTGCCATCGAGGATGATGAGGTGCCTAGGGGCCGCAGTCGCAGTCGCAAGCCGAGGAAGCGTGCCCAATCCGTCGCAACGATCAACAGCGACGGTGATGATGAAGAAGCCTCATCGCAACCACGGCCAAAGCGACCAAGGCCAAACGTTCGCGACATGCAGACACCAGACGCAGGCTATGAGTGGGTGGATGACAAGGATCGCTGCATCAAGTGCGTACAGCAAGATCGACGGTGTGCAGCGAACCCAGGCCGTGCTTGCTGGCAATGTTGCTGCAGCAAGATTGCATGCAGTATGATGACGGCAGTCAGAGCGAGGTCAAGGTCGCGTTCACAAGCACCGAGGAAACCTGCACCGCGTCGGCGTTCACCATCTGCGCCCTCAACGCTCAACCGAGGAAGGTCACAGCGTGCAAAAAGCCAACGTCAGACCCCGGCACCAGCAGCGGCCAATCCGCCCAGGAAACCAAGTAAGTCGTTCATTATTCGAACAATTTAATATTATTTCTATCGATATTCCATCCAGTTTTTGATGGGGTACTGATCAATACTCCAGCATGGCTAGGGAAGACATCGAGGACGGCAAGTCCATCGTCAACGGCCGCCGGCAGTGGCACGAACCCTCCCACAACACCGGGAGACAGTACGAATACGTCGAATGTACAAGATCTCGAGGAGGAGGTTGTCCGTTTGAGGGAAAAGCAGGCCGAAACGGAACGAAAGGTGGACGAAGCGAATGCAAGATTGGCCGTCGCGCTCGGAGAAGTCGCTAGCTTACGGCAGGTGGTTGAAGCGATGCGGGAACAGCTGTTCCCAACACCATCCCACCTTCAACGTCCGGCATCGCGGCAGGCATTCGCACCGACACAGCCGGCATCTGACTCAACATGTCCCGAGGTCTCGCAGTGCGCTCACCCCAGTCCGCCAAGCCCGTTGGCACTAGCGCCTACCACAATGCTGGAAGAAATGGCATCGTCCAACAATCCGTCCCGACATGGCTCGAGCGAGCCGACCGGCACCCATGGTATGCAGGTTGCGCTGCGCAACAATGCCTCAAGTCTGGAGGTGGCAACTCCAGGCTTGGTCGATGAAAGGGGTGCCAGCAAGCCAACTGGTGATAGCTACGACTGGGCCCCACCACAAGGTAAGTCTGTCAATTACCAAGCCATGTGCTACTGATCACAAGATTGTGTTGTTGACAGCGATTTGTGATGAAGTGGCCGCAACCATAGAGACTGGCAATATTCCGGCAATCGAGGTCAGCCCGCCGGAAGATGGAGATGTTGGGCCGGCATCCGATATGGAGATTGGGAGTTCCGATGCCGATGCCGGGCATGATGCCGGTGTGCAAATGGAAACGGACTAATTTTCTTTTATCATACCTACATCTTTTGTACAATTTCCGCTTCCTATTCCATGTATACCATATACATCACATTGTAAAGTATATTTATGCATGTAGAGTTGTCCTTGTGAATCATTGACACAGCCTGAGAACTCTGTCAGAGACATGCCAGTAATGGTCTCAACCACAGCCATGAATGCATTGCCAATATGTCGCCGGCACATCCCAAATTTACCTGTGGAGTAACTTTTCAACGTTACTGATATACATGAATACCAAGAGCAGGCTAGATATGTCCTACAGATGTAACTATAATTGCCATGTATGGCGGCATCAAGTATTGGAAGGAGCAACATACTTTTAATCCACTGGCACAACACAATCAGCAGAACATACAAGGGAGAACATACACTCGGCACTGCATCGGCACATACAATCGGCATACAATCGGCACAACCACCGGCGGCATTACATCCATGCCGCTGCAACAGTGATCAGCACTTGCATAACATTGGCACTTGCAAACCATTCGCACAAGACACTATCGGCACAGCAACATCGGCACAACATACCATCGGCACAACATACCATCGGCACAACATACCATCGGCACAACATACCATCGGCACAACATACCATCGGCACAACATACCATCGGCACTACATACTATCGGCACATCACACTTGTGACACAGCACACTATTGGCACTATGTACATGATACTATCCCAATCTTTCGCCGGCAAATGCAAGATTTACCTTTGCAGTAATTCTTCGATGTTACCGATATACATAAATAGCAAGAGTATCTATAATTGCCGTGGATGGCGGCATTAGGTGTTGATTGAGGTAACATACTGTAATCAGCACAGCATTCCATTGGAACATGCATACGGTAGACAATCGGCACACACCCCAGCGGCAGGACATACATTTGTAATACCATCAGCACTTGTATAACATCGGCACTTGCCGATACCTTTGGCACAACACACTATCAGCAAATCTTTCCAGTGGTGAGATAAATGAACTATATATGGAAACCATTATTATATAATCATTCAATTGTGATTTCCATTCCACGTCAATTCCATCTTGTCAACTTGCATCTTTGCTACCGCTATGCCACCTAAGTCTGTCAGATTTGATAGCGCAAGTCCGCGGAAATTGAGTGAGTAATTTCTCTCCTCTGAGCTGATCTGCATGACATCGTTATCAGCCATTCCTGCACTGCCAGTGTGGCACCCGCCTCCATCCATTGTCGATGAACGCCTGCCATCAAGCATGGACTGGATGCCACCCTCTCCCCCACGCCACGGGATGCGCACAGGTGAAACAAATGTGTCTGTGAGGAACAACGATGCAATGTCTGGGGACAGCAACAGACAAGCAACAGCGGCAAACAATCAGTTGCCGGCCCCCTCGCAATCAGCTCCGATCAACCTCCCTGGCCCTTCAGCACACGAGATGCGTGCAGCAACCCCCACGACTAGATCCCAGGCTTGGATGCCACCGTCGCCTCCAATCGCTGCCAGTTCATCCAATGTGCCATCTACCCTCACCATTCGGTCGCAGGCATCAATGCCACCCCCGGCAGCAATGCCAGCTACCCCATCGGTTCGGCCATCATCCCAAGGCACCCAACCGCAAGCATGGATGCCACCGTCGCCATCCCCCACGATGGCCGCATGGATCCCGCCCTCTCCAGTGCACGTGCCACGTATTGGGACGTCATCCCCATCAATGCCGGCATCCTCAGTCCCGGCATCACCGTCCAGCCCGGCATCACCATCCAGCCCGGCATCGCCATCGCTCCCGGCATCGCCATCCAGCCCGGCATCGCTATCTAGCCCGGCATCAAGCCAGCGGATTCCCACCTCCCCAATGGAGGCAGAATCATCTCCTGAGGCTGTATCTGGATCGCATGCACGATTCCGGGAACATGTGCATGCAGAGGATGGTAAGTCAGTATTACTGCAGGAATTATGTGTATTTAACAATCATCCAGTGGAATATTTTGAGATGGTGGACAGGATTAATGCATTGCATGAGCATTTGGATCCATTCCAGAGTGATGCGCTTTCATGTAAGTCTCTCTTGGGCTTGATCCATAGTATCAGTTGATCAGTTGTCATCTAGTGGCCTCTGCAAGGCAAGTTGCTACATCCGTCCCTCCTAGGAACTTGCCCGACCTACTCCCACTCGATGCCGGCCTTGATCACCCTATGATCGCGGCCTACATTCATTACGCAAACACGTTGCTCGACACCGCCAGGTTGTGGAGATCGGAAATGTGCCGGAGAGCGATGTTGGCAAATGTGCGGGATATGTTGGCTAGGTCAGCCCGACTTGGCGAGAATGGTGACATAATTGAGTCCGATCACCCTGAGGATGTGGTAGTATTAGATCCCTCCAAGCTGTAGTTTTGTTACAGTAGTGCGGCAATAAAATCTTTCGGCACAAGACATGGCAGATTTGACAATAGCATTATTCTACAAGTATATTATTTGCGGCGTCTCTTTGGGCTGGGCGTAGGGACATCGGCATCGGGCCGCTTTGGCCGCCTTCTTTGCCGTTCCGGTTGACTAGGCCCGGCAACGGCATTGACATGTTGAGCCCTGGCAATCCGGCGTGTGCTGGCAGCCCGCTTCCCCTTGCCTCCAGAGTGTGTGGCATCATCATCCCCTGATCGACCACCCTCCATCCCATTTGTGTTGCCAATGGAATGCATAGTTAATTCACCAACTATCATTTGTCGGAATTGCTCAAATGGATATTGAAATAGGCAAACTTACATTCCACCGGCGCATCGGCTGTGTTCTTTTTAACCCGGGGCTTTGGCTTCATCGGTCCATTAGCATTGACGTTGCCGGGATCCATATGTGCTTTTTCTTATATGAGAATACGTGCCATTTCCAAGTAATTGAGACCAATACCCACCTTGCTGTTTAGGTTCGGCCGGCTGCCGTGCCGTCAGTGCCGCTGATGCTCTTCATCAAGATGGTCCCACCGGCATAACAAAACCAAGCCCCACGCACCGTTTTCCTTAGCATTATGTCCATCTGAGTCATCCTCTATATATAAACTTCATATTCTGACAACAAAAATATTCAAAGGAACTGACCAGGCTGTTCAATGGGCGTTGTATGGCTTGCTGACAGGGATGTTCCAAATGTAGGAGGATCAAATGCTTGGAATATGGATGGGGCGTACCATCATCCTGGTTTGACCGGCATTGGTTTTTGTTTGTTGCACTGGACTCCCTCTCCTCTGGGGCCTCTTCTTTTATGCATGTCAATGGTTGCATAACATGGTTGAAAGATCCATACCAATTGTGCGCCGCCTCTTCCGACTGCTTGCGAGTTCCACATCTCGTGCCGCAGGTTCTTTGAACCAGTCAAAACAAGTTGATAAAAGTATTCAGAGCTAACCTTTCAGGGGCGGCTTTGCTGCACTTATCATTCCGGCCACTGAGTCCTCACAATCTGATACTGGATCTTGTAATCCACCATCCATATCTCTCCATTTGCGAAATGTCAGTACATCTTCCGGATCTGTCACTTGCCTATCGCGCCAGAATTCCAGTACCTTTGTAACTTCCTGATTTGTGAGCCGGGTCGGCTCTTTGAACTCCCAATGCCGCAGCAGGTACACAGATGAAATGTAGATACTGGTCTTTGCATGTATGGCAGCCCAAGGAACACTGGCACTTGGCTTGCCGCATGCCTTGCCTGCGGCAAGGGGTCAATTCTCCGTCTATTTACAAGGAAGAACTTACGATAATGCCATGTCACAAAGGTCCTCATAACATCCTTTCTCTCCAATGCTTGCATATCGAGGATGATCGGAATCATTGGTGTGCCATCTTCCATTGTTGGTAAAACAGTTTGCGGCCTCTTCTGCCCTTTCTTCCGGCAGAGCGTCGGTCCGGCATCTTCATCGCTATCATCGTGTTCTTCCCCTCCTATGGCCTGCTGTGCATAGGCATCCCAGTGGTGCTTGATGTCATCCCAATCGGCAAAGGTCTTCCCTTGTCCCAATGCCGAATTAAAGTCATGCCTGTGAATGTGAGTATACAAATACCACAAGTGAGAAGTGACATACATTCCCATCATGGGCTGACCATTCCGGCCCTTCCATGCCGCCATCACAACCACCCGCATCCCACACTGCTGCCACATTTCCTGCGCAAACTGTTTGACATATTGTCGGCCTTTTGTCTCGGCCATTCTGTTTGCAGATGAATAATTGTCGAGATAACATGTCAAACTTACTCGGCCTGGACCTCTGCCGGCGGCTGCTCCTCGTTCCATTCATCAGCCTGCTTTGCCGCAGCATCCCTTTCCTCCTGGGTGAGCTTCCCCATGATGCATCCTACTGCCTTTTGGTAGCCTTTAATCATGCCTGTGCTTCCTTGGGCAATTCCGGCCCGTTCGAATTCGGCTTCAATTTCTTTTTTCTTCAACTTCATTATGACTGATCTGGCAGTCCACCTACGTCCATACTTTACTAGGGCCTTTCGGGCACGGGCTTGGCTGTGGTTATACAACCAATTTTTAATTGCCTGATATCACTGATGCATCAGTAGTCCATGTGAAGTTATGGAAATGGGGCGCACTTTTTTTTTCTTCTCCCATTCGTGTCCTTTGAGTGTGCTATTGGCAGGGAGATTTTTGATTTTTGCCTTCATGGCATTCTTCATACCTTTCCTTTGGTTGCTGTCAGCTGCCTTCCAGTCTTCCAAGGCTTCCTCAAGGACCTCGACCTCATCATCCCGGAGTTTTGTTTTTACCACATTTTGTGGTGCCTCTGTGCCCGACGAGTCAGAAGAATGGTCTTGCTCATCTTCTGTATCAGGATTCTCCATAGATCTACTGGATGAATGACTGCGGGCCATGCTGTATGTTGAGTAGACTTAGATACTTTGTTGAGTGGTGCTGTGCTAGAGAAGTCCCGGACACTTTGTTGAAGGATTCCCGAGCTATTGTTTCTCCCATGTCAATTAGTGTTCAATTCCTCCATGCCGACCTCTTTTGGAAAATCCATTGGTGAGCTAGCTACTTCTGGGGCCGGCTATGTTGTTCGGCAGCTAACAAGCTATTTCCGGACTTTAACTTAGGATCTAATTCAGTAGCGGTCACCATATATGGGATTTTTGCATTGGTGCCTGATCTTCAAGTCCATATTACAAAGCTAGATCCAAATCGGCAGATCCAAAGATCCCTTTCCGATCACTGTCCATGCTGTTTCAATGAGGCTTCAGTGAGATACAATGTGGAAAGACTTTGTGCAGGGATTTCCTCATCAGGTACCACTCATGGCAAAGTCCAAGATACAACCTGCTGGTAGCTCTACTCCGGTGGTTCATGTAACATGGCAGGCATTCAAATCAAGGAGGGGATCTATTGATAAGATGGTGAAGGCAACGCCCCGAAAGAAGGCCCGTCATGGAAAAGCTCCTTCAAATGACACTCCGACCCAGTCAGCATCTATAGGATTAGAACAATCCCAACTGTTTCCAGATGATGGCCAGCCATACATTTCCATGGATGATCTTCCACCCCGAAAGAGAACAGGTGTGTCAAAGAATCAGGTGTGTGATTTATTCCGATCCTGCACTTGCCATGTCCTCCTGAAGGCATAATAGGACAGTTACTTATTGGCATGGTTGCCATAC